>DWME01007602.1:0-12476 GCA_018244795.1 Parelbella ahira ahira
AACAAGCCGTAGGTACATGAGATTTTCTCGTACGTACTTATAATAGGTACATACTTTTATACGTACGTACATACTATTATTATTATTATTATTATTATTATACGTACGTACGTATAGTACTAACGTATAATTCAACTGGTGACAAGTGACGGTATTACACCTCTTAGCGAAATATACCCAATCCAAGGCCGTATCCAAAAACTGGGGCCATATAATTTCGCTGTAACAAATCGAAAATTTCTAAGATTTCCTTTTATTAATAGGACAATGCAGTAAACAAATTATAACCAATATATTACGATGCCTACTAATTAATATGCTAATATTATATCTATGAATATTGTTATCCAAAAAATCACAAAAATGAAATACAATAAAATGTACATCGTTTAACCTAACTGCACCCTTGAATGGCGGATTATTTCGTGATAACAAATCGTATTATCTCCAGAGTTTTTTGATAAATCCATTGCTGTTTAAACTTTTAGGTAACAATATATGTGTTTATCTGTTAATATGAGTAGTCTTGTCTCATTGAAATAATAAAATGCAGGCATTATGATGGCCGGTTTTCATAAAATTTCTTCTACCAGAGGTGAGCGCGAAAATCGCAGTATGAGTTATTTTACTAATACATGTAAATGAGTATATGTTCTGTATAAGCCGTAAAAAACGGGGAGTTATAATATGGTAATAATATTAATATATACATACTGATTATAATCAGACATGAAAGTATGAAAACATCCTATATATACCAGACAATATAAGCGTGTCATTCGGAATACCTATTGAAGATTGAGAAACAATATCTGATACCTGCATCTCTTTTTTTCCATTTATCCTACACCACTTTATTGACCTCTCCCATATTTACACCCAATAAGCTTACAGAGCTAGAGAAGATCGGAAGAGAGTGAATAAGAGACGAATTTGAATCACGACAAAGAGCGAAATAAAGCATAAAAGTATTGTATAGGGATTTAGATTTCGCGAACTAAATAACGAAAAAAATGTATAAGGCCAAAATATTTTTTACAATATATTTACATCGTCGCAAACGATTGCAATGATAATAATCATAAATCTATGAAACGAACGATTACATTGTCATCTAAGTGTACACGTAATGATTGGAAGGCGCCGCCTCGCGCACGAATGAATGGACATTGAATAAATAATAATTAGCACCAATACGTGTATAACACGTTCCACAATATAGGTACGACCAATTAACTTTAATATATTCATAAACGATACGAGAGAAACGCACAAATCCGAAACACCGCAACACTGCAACGCCGCACGGCTTGTGGATGTACCGAACGGGACAAGCCCGACCAATCAAATCATTTCGGATCACTTGTTTTATTCCAAGTTTTGTATGTTAATGAAGTTGTATACCAGTCCCTTTGTTGTGCGACGCCAGCTCATAATATTTGCTGTTTATTAATACGTCAATATGTAAATGTGAACATTTTATGAATGTTCTTGTATAGGATGTTATATTTTTATGCGCGATACGTCAAGTTTTCATAAGCGTTTCTGTGCTTTGAAGCCCGTGTATAGCATGAGTCTATGTTAATTTGCCGGATATATCTGGCTTTTCGTTCCTTTGATCTTCTGGCAACCATCAAAACCTATGAACGTTGAGTAGGCCTCTATTCATTTTTCTCCATGAGCCCTAACTAGAGTGAAGGTATCGTTATCATCAAGACTTGTGTCGTTTTCATGTTGGACACGGCTTTCAACTCAGAATACGAAGGACTAAAGCTAAGGGTTAGGCAGACGTCACACATCTTAGAGAACTGAATGGAGAACTTAAAGATGTGCAAATTCCTTCCCCGCGATATTTTTCTTCCCAGTCACAGCCAGTGATATTTAATTTGAAAGCGAATGGATGTGTGTATTAAACAAACTTACACACGGCTTTACGATTTTGCTGGTCGTCAGTACCCAATACCGGGAATTATTTAAACACGAGTGTGCCAAATTTTACTGTAAATGAAACAGCGGGCACAATCAAGCATATCTGACCACTTTCGACTCGTTACACCGAGATACCGTGTCATTAACGTCAATTCGAGATAATGAAAGGTAAACACTTGCAGAGTTTTTTTTAGCATCGCGGATCGTTCCCGCCACGTAATTGACACGCTACTGTTAACCCTGCACTGCTGATACATCTTTTTTTATATAGGGGGAAAAACTTCAAAGGGTACTCGGTACCACAATACCGGATTACGACCTCCTTGCAACATTGATATACTAAGTTTCATATCGTTAAATTATAAAAAAAAAAATTCTATGTACGATCTCGGCTAGATAATGAGTACGATTCCACGAAGTTTTGGGCCGAAATGTCAATTTTGTGTACGAAGAACGTGACTTTTTGTAAGGTAAAAAAAGGTAGAAACATCGCAAATATATCATTACTTCACCGCCCTTATATATTACATAAAGACTATAAATAATAATAATGTAAATAGTTTGATACAACATAAACTTTTCTGACAATAGGAAATATTCCGATATTAGTCATTCATATTTCACTTTGATTTCATTGATAAAACGATAACAGACAATGCCAAGTGTGTTACAAAGACAAACAAGCATTGCACTATTATCTTGATATGTTTTACGACCTGTTTATAGCTCAAAGCAGTCATAATATTGAAATTTGCTTTAGGCTATTTGACAAGGTTTTAGGCTATTTAACATCACGCAATGACTCTTAGGATTAAAGAAACAAAATTCAGAAAGAAGGCTGTGCATAAACCTATTAAAAATTACGCGATCAGGCCACGATAGCTTTATTTTCTTTGGTAGGTTGATAACTTTTTAGGTACATAACGACATTGCTTTTTTGTCTAGATCTATTTTTATTCTGTATGTCTGAATTAAAAATGACAACAATACATTATCTATAAACGGCAGGTGAAACCATAGGACACAGCTAGCATTTAATTATAATAATTTTCTTGTTTACAATAACAATTTGGTCGAATTTCTCAGTTTTTTTTAATGATCAAGCATATCGCTGCACATTGATAAAATAACATTCAAGAGTCAAGAGACTAAAGTTGTAATTGTAAAGAGAAAACAATATGAGAAGCTTTTTAGAATTCTGAGCTTTTTCACATAATACTACTGCTACTCTGATATGGACCACTGTTATAAGCTTATACTATCAGCATTTAAGGGTTAAAAATCATAATGATTAAACTCATTGTGTAATTGCATAATTAGGCAGCAGAAGCAATTATTGTTTTAACCAGCCATTCATGACTCATGGAACTTAAAGAGAAATACACAGATGATATTACCAACTGCTTCTCATTTAAAAATAGGGTTACTATGACACAATCCATCATATTAGGCTAATAGTTATGTACCAGATAGAAAAAAATATGAAGAATAAATTCCAAGTACATGAGGAGGGTACTGTGGTTCAAGCAAATAAAAAGGACATCATCAACATAACAAATGTGCTAATAATTTGTGCTCGCTATAGCGACTGTGTCTTATGTGCTGTTAAAAGGGCTGTTGTTTACTGAAATTGGACTATTTCATTACAATCTCGTAAATAACTACATGGAACCAATGAATACTTTTAATCTCCACTATAAACACTTTATACAACAGTGAGGCTGGGGAGAGGCCACTAGAAAACGCTTTCATGAATAAATTTTTTTTCAAACTGATAGTATCAGAGAAAACATTGAAAACACAAACTCGAAGCTTCATTTGAATGTCTTACTGATTTCAACTACAAAGTAGTACAACAGTAGTTAAATAAACATGATACTGAATAAAATTAACAAAAGTGTTCATGTGCCAAGCCAATAAACTTGAACTGATAAATGAATACTGTAAACCTAAGCTTGAGAAGCGGCAATCAAATGTTCAATGCACTTTCATTTTTGTGTAAACAATGTAATCCAGAACACTTTTAATGGAATGGGGGATAGATGTGTTTATTTGAAGAGTTCCCACACATTTGATACTATCAATAAATTATCGTGAAATGGTTTTATCGTTAACTCTTTTATCATTTGAAAGGAATCTGCCAAGACTATAGCAGGTCAAAATTCCTAATCTCTAGCTATCACTATGGGTAATAGATGATACAATATGTATGTATGTTTTATTTATCATTCCACTGTTACCAACAGATTTTCTCATAAACAGAGGTTTATATAATAAAAATAAATAATAATAATAATCGACCCATTAGTCATTCCACTGTTGGAATATGGGTCTCCTTTCATATTGAGGTTTATATATGAAGGGATTATTGAATATCAATTATTTTATTTAGTTAATTACACCTCTGTCTGCCATATATTTTAAGACAGAATCAATTCAATCCTTTGCACTACTGCACGGTCCATACAGAAAGAAAATGGGTTGCATCAGATATTGGGATTTTAAATCATTTCTACGGTCTCAGACAATATTAAACATTTATCAACTATAAATGATGACAATTCTATATTTATATTAATACTGGCACCATAGTGAGTGAGTATTATAGTTTAACTAATAAAAATGAATTGGAACCACAATATGTTGAATTGATAATAGTTTTTAAGTTGGTTTATTGAAATATTACCTATAATATTTATGATAATTATATTCTGTTGGGATGTGACGATGGTACAGTCATCATATATTTATTGGCAGACTATATTTACTTTTTACTATTACTGTTATAACAATACCACAGTTGAAATATGTTTTTAGGTAAAAAAAATTTACAAATAAAGAACCAAACCCAACAGATATATTTTTCCCATAGATATTGTAGACAAATTAACAATGTGATAAAGAGAAAAGAAACATATTATATTAACCTAAAGGAACTGCACATAGTATAAACAAGTTCACACATTTAAGTATCCAAGAGTGCTTATATAGAATTTAATGGGAGCTCATATTTGTACAGGAAGAGACAAAACAGTTAGAGGTATAAAAAGAAAGTTAACTTACTTTAAAGGAGCTGTGTACTAATGTTTCGTCGAGGTCAATGACCATACACTTTTTATGCATATCCTGATGTCTCACTGGTGGTAGCAATGGTCGTGGTGCGTGCTCCGACATAACCAAGAGCGGGGGCGAGGCCCGGCCATCGATGCTGTTGGCGCCATTTCCGCCGGGAGGCCCCTTTCCGCGGCCACCGCGCCAACAGCAGAGCAGCGAGCGCAAGAACCCACCTCCATTGCTAGACTTCTTACCCCCCAGCGGAGTGGACCCTGCCACCGCCACACCGTCTCCATCGTTATGTTGCCCTCCCGGCGAAGATCCTAAAACAACCATCTCACGTGAACGTCTCAAAAACACCACCAGCCACGACCACTCACGGAAGCATGGGACGTCAATGTGGGATTGTCTCAAAGACAAGCTCTCCGCTCTCAAGGTTGCTGCTGGGAATGTTATCGTGCCGCACGTTCCAATTGTTTACCTCTCTACGCACTCTCACGGTATACACAAGTGGACCATATGTCGGCTCACAATCCATTCTTTCGAAATCGGTCATGATCGACAAATATTTATGTATCACGAGGCGGTAACATTATACGCTCCAATTTGACGGCAGTGGGTAACAGGTGTAACTCGGTTAGATTTACCTCTGTCGGATCCATAGCTGTTTAATTGTTCGTCATCCCGTGACACTTGAGTTATAATGGACGATGCGTCCATTTAAACATTTGTTTTGGGCCTTAAAATGAATGGCAACGAAGTTTTTTGAAAATTTTAACACCATAAAACTATTTTTTATCTCCCTTTTATCTTACAAAATGGCAGGCAGCTCTGGGCAAATACCAACTATGCAGGCAGCCAACATAAAAACAAAATTATTTTGTATCTCCTTCTAACGTATGCTTTACTCCTAACTGAAGAAAGAAATAGAAATAAGCCTTCACTTCACTTGTATGTTGTACCTACTGTCAACAGCCAAAAATAGTTCTGTTTGGAATTGATGTAATATCGTTCATGATTACTGTTTTTTCATTTAATACATATTATTTTCATGTGTCAATGTATGTTAATTGTTAACTATATGTAATATTAGATTTTAAGAAACAATTTTTCAGCGGATTTTACCGTATGGTGTAAAGCTATTTCTAAGGCTTTTTTATGTTTCCAAACGAAACTTGTACTATATTTTAACAACCAGAAACACATGTTTTGCACTCTAAAGAAAATTTAATAATGTAATGAAACTATATAAATGCAAATATATTCGGGCCATACATGCGTTTATACAGATTTATATTAGATTTTGTTAATATTATCTTTTGCCTACTTCTAGTGACCATTGATATTAAAAACTTAAAAACGTCAGTGTCACATTGGAAGCAACTAATGAAATGGTCTAAATAGTGAATGGTGAAAAAGAAGAATTTAGTGACGCTTTCAGTTATCAAAATTAAATGTCTAATTACGTATATCGTATGTAAGCCAACGCAGATTAAGTTAATATTGTTATTTAAGTATTGCGTATTTATTTAGTTGTCAACATGTCACGAAAGGACCCAGGGGCGATTCCCAATCGGTGGCTAAAATGTCCACGAAAAGCTACGGGCCTAATCGCTGAAAAGTTTTTGGCTTTTAAGACCCCTTTGGGTCCACAATTCAATGACAAAGTACCTGAAGCAAATCGATTTACACCGGCAATGCTGTTTATGAACATAAGGGACATGAAAGTACGTACACACAAATGTTATCATATTAGCGTGATAAGAATGATGTTAAATATGCTCAATTGTTTTGTAGATGAAGATCGGGCTATGGATAGATCTCACAAACACAAGCCGCTTCTATGACAAATCAGACATAGAGAAAATGGATTGTAAATATGTGAAGCTACAGTGTCGTGGCCATGGGGAAACTCCATCGGAAGACCAGACAAGGTGTTCATTTGTATAGTAATGATCTCATAGTGATCTGTTTGAGGAAGAACAGTAGACAATGTTATTGAAATTACAATTTTATTTTAATAGCCTCATCCCCTATTCCATAAGATGTATAACATAACAGGTGAAATTTGGGAGTACTACACTTCTCTGCCTACCCTTTCAGAAAATACAGACAATGTCTGAGTGTGAATGTGAATCTGAATGTGAGACTCAATTGTTTAATTATTGTAAACTGAATGTGTGATGTATTTTTAAGAATTTATTTATACTACTATTATATAAATTGATTTGATTGTATAGTAATTTGTTAATATCCTTACATTCAGAATGGTAAAGTACCTTTTCTGCAAACAGACCTATGATCCAAATAACAACACTGCAGTCATAAACTTCTTTTAAAACGATCATCTCATCATCGTAAAAAAAAATATCATCATTGATTGTTTAATTTCACTGCTGGTTTTAGGCCTCACTTGAAGTGGTTTTACCTAACTGTATCAAATTATTATATTTTTTTTTAGTTTAGCTAAGTAAGCCCGTAATCTTTTTGTTCTGTTGTCTTGTATTTTTCATCTCTTGTATGGTATCAACAAAATATTTGTTTATAATTTTGCAGACAATTCATAAAAATAGTTACATCATTCATTAATGAAAAGCCAACTGAGATTATTGGTGTTCATTGTACACATGGATTTAATAGGACTGGATTCCTATTAGCTTCATACATGGTTGAAGAATTGGACTGGAGCTTGGAAGTGGCCCTGAGGGAGTTTTCTAAAAAGAGGTATTAATTAATAGAGAGAGATATTAAAAGTAACAAAAGAATTGTGGACACTTAACAATTTTATATTTCATCTGCCTATGGACAGATAACCCATCTATTGGTAATTGGTCAGTGTCACCTAATTGGCAGCACCAAAAGAGTAGCCAACAGTTTAATTGCGGGCAAATATGTTTACTGTTAATCAGTTGACTGGTACCATTCAATGTTGAACAAATAAATATTCAAACTACTCCTTGTAGATTGTAGAGCAGTATTGTTTTATTAAGTCACAACTTGTAAATGACAAGGAGTGTTTTTGCCATACATATTTAAAACATGTTAATAATTTAAGTATAATTGACCGCCTCGTTGGTCGAGTGGTTGCAAGCGTGACCGGGGATCAGGTGGTTCAGGGTTCAAATCCCGGGTCAGGTGCTATTAGATTTTTCTAATTTAAAATTTCTAGTAGTGACACATAGTCTGGATTTGTGCCCAGTGTATGGCAATAAGCTCACCGCCTATTCCATGGGACTTAAACATCTGGTGAAATTTAAAACTTAAACTTAAACTGGTGAAACGTGGGAGTGTACTACAATTCTCTGCCGACTCCTTCGGGGATTACATGCGTGTTGTTACATTTTTTAAATAATAATTTAGAATTTCTAATAATAACTGAGTCTGGACCTGTGCCCGGTGTATGGCAATAGGCTCGCTGTCTATTCCGTGGGATGTAAATAAAACTGGTGAAACATGAGAGTGTACTACACTCCTCTGCCTACCCCTTCAGGGATTATAGGCGTGATTTTATGATTCGATAATGTGTTAAATAAAACATCTCCCCAATTGAGGTGGGACAAAACATCATACCAATTCTATATTCCAAGGGTTTTTGCTCTCAATGTCCCATTCTACCTCCATTTAATTGTTTATCAAGAAATAACTAACTAAAATTATACATATGTCCATCAGTGGACATCTAGAAGCTGATGATGGTGATGATGATATTATCGATTATTGTTTCAGGGAACCTGGTATCTACAAGGATGATTATTTACGGGAACTGTTCAGTCGTTATGATGATCTAAACTACACACCGGAAGCACCACCGAGACCAGATTGGTGCATCGGTTAGTTTTCTATTTAATAATATATCTTGAACATCTCGTTAGTATTAACTAATGAGAACAAATAATCAAAAAATAGTCTATAATAACAATAGTGTCTATCCTCCTGCCTAATATAGGTCATTTGTACGGCCGCAGCGAATGGGTTAAATAAATAATTCTACACCCAGACACAGTAAAAATACATGACAGAATTTTTTGTTAAGGGTAGGAACCAAGCCCACAAACCTGCCTTAACAATCTATGCCACTAACCACTGGACCAGCAGTTTATCTATACTAATATTATAAAGAGGAAAGATATAATTGTTTGTTTGTTTGTATGTACCGAATAGGCTGCGAAACTACTGGACCGATTTGGAAAATTCTTCTACAATTAGAATCTGTGATGAATATAAGCTATAGAATATTTTCAAAAACGTTAGGGATCCGTGTGAAAACTTCGATAGTGTAACCCGATAATGTAAGTGTGAAAAAAATGCTACATATATTATATCGCGTACGCTGCGAAAATTATTAACAATAGAGTAAAGTAATGTACAATTTTTTTTTTGAGGACATTAATATCTACAAATAACTACCCGATACCATATCTGACTATTACAGTTATGTCACAATAACTACTTTTTCATGAAAAAATAGGTAATTGTAACACTGGTACAAACTAGGCCACATTATTCGTATTTGGGTATTAATCCTTATCCTAATAAATCATTTCGTATTTAAGGCTATATCCAGTACCTATAAATTACCCAAGCTTATTAATCACTAGCTATCTAGCCAGGGTATCTGATGGTTTTCGATAGATCATGGATTATGAGTCAGTGAACAGTGATGGGCGGTTATCTTGATTAGAATAAACGACCCTTTTTATTTGTTAATACTTAATACTCTGCTACACTGTCAAACATCCACGCGGACGCAGTCGCGGGCGTTTGCTATTTACTATAAAAACAGTTTGACATACAATACACACAGAATAGTATAAAGATAGCATCATATGAGATATATTGGTGTAATATGGTGAAAAATAGTAAACCAAGCCATTCTTATTGTCACATTTAGAGATAACCCAATATTTTGCAATGCAAATAATTTTTTTGCTTGCCCATATTTCAGAGGAAGATCAATTAGAAGAGGAGGATTATGATGACACACCAGGATTTTCACAAGAGTCATCGTACGAGAACCATCCACAACAATCACATTCAAAGTAAGATTGCTGTTAATAATATTCAATGTTTTTACTTGTTCTTGTACATTTCTAGTCATAAGTGTAAAGCTAATATTCCATAATACTTCTTTTATTATTTTAGTCTTTTGTAAACAGATACAATCAACTATGAAGTTCATCTCATATTGTGTAATCATTTGTAATCTATAATATTTATGCCCAATTTAAAAAATACTCAAGCTTAGTGTTTGAACCTAGTACCTACCAAATTAAGATTGTTTCTCTTACTATAATATATGCATTTGGAGGAGATACACAGATTTGTATAAAAGTTTTTTTAAGTAATGATTTTGGCACATATCTTTTAAAAAATATTGCTTTAAGATATTTTAATAGTAATAAATTAAAAAAACGAAAATATTGTATATTAGTGATCAAAGTTACAAACCAATTGTTTAATATATTACGTTCTTAAAAGCATACTTGTATATTCATAATTAAAATATTGAATTCTATCTATTCAATATGGTTTACAGTCACAAAAGGAAAGGCAAGAAGGAGACAACTCACAAAAAAGAAACTTTCATGCCAGAGGTGAGCGGTGTGGAGCCATTCAACCTACAGCCACGTCTGAGGGAGGTGCAGCAGAAAGCACAGAACTACTGTAAATGGAAGAGCACTGGATTTCCAGGGTCGCAGCCTGTCTCCATGGACAAAGGAAACATCCATCTACTTGAGAAGAAGCCCTACAGGGTTTCGTGGAAAGCTGATGGTGTAAGGTAAGACAAGAGAAGGACATTGGAAGTAGGTATGAATAGCCTAGGCCTCTCCGATGGCACTCCACTGAGCTTCATATCCAGCTCCTCACATCCAAAGACAGCCATACTGTCACTCCACCTACCTGGAAGGTGTGGAGAGGCCTATGTCCAGCAGTGGACGGAAGTAGGCTGATGATGATGAATATCGTATTGCAATATAAACACCCATCTGTATAGGCGTTGTCTCTCAATAACTTAATTTTAGTATGCATAATAATAGTCTATGGATTTTTTAATTATTTTTGGTTACCATAAGAAGTACATTATTATTGAGATTTTACTACACTCCTCTACCTACCTGTTCAGGGACTTCAGGTGTGATGTTACTTTTTTATGTTATAATAAGCAACCCTAAGCTTTGGAGAACATATTAATTACCGAAACGTCTATCTGACAGTAATTGAAACCCAAATCAAAGGGGAGTTACTGTCTACTTTTTTGTCCAGTATTGACCAATATGTACATTTATAAAACAAACAACATTACCGAAAAAAACGTAACAACTGATGAATTAAATTCTAATGATAGGTAAAGCAATATATTATGTTAAACCATTTTATTTATACAGATATTTGATGCTGATCGATGACGAAAACGAAGTGTACATGCTGGACAGAGACAACTGCGCGTTCAAAGTACACGGCTTGAAGTTCATACATAATAAAGAGAACCGGCATCTGAAGGATACTCTTCTCGACGGCGTGAGTTATTTTGACTTATAATATGACATTTGTGTGACATCTGTGACCAAATATTATAAAAAAAAAATCTTAGGTTTAGTTTACATAATTTTCAGTGTGATTACTATCAACTTTATGTTTGTTGGTCACATATCTTTAAAATGTTTGCCTCGATTTGTTCAATGTTCTATAAAATTATATGCATTCAAGTGGATAAATAAGTTTTACTATTACATGAGTTTATACACACGATTGTAATACATGTACCGCTTTATTTCATATATGTTATGTTAAATGAGTTTTTTGTTTACGAGTACAAACTTTTTTGATCCTGCAATTGAATATTGAGACGAGCGAAATGCGAATAAGTCATGTCGAATATTTTTCAAAATTTGTTGGAAATAGTGATATTCTTTCATTAATTTACAGGAAATGGTGATAGACAGACAGGAAAATGGACGGGACAAACCGCGGTTCTTATGTTACGATATCATACGGTTCGAAAACATGAATGTAGGGAAAGAACCCTTCTTCCCCGTGCGCCTCAAATGCATCGAGAAAGAAATTATAAATCCTAGGTGAGCCTCCATCATCTCCACTTGAATTTATCCATGGCAATCAACACTAATCGACTTACCGAGAAGTCCCGCTATCGAACGCCATCATTCCTTGAATTTATTCTCAATATTTCATCTTCATTTTTATGTCAGTGCATATTACCTCCATGTGAAAATCGCGACATTGGGCTCAATCTTCGGCTCCACGCATCTAACTATTACTAGCCACTCGGCACATATCGCCACTCCACCTAGCCGGAGTAACATTTGACATATGACTAAATTATCGGGGCGTCGATAAAGATGTGGTGGAACTCAGGGCACCCGTGATATAAAGGTGGAAAAAGTAGAAAGGTATAAAGGTGTGGTGTGGGCCGGGCACCGGTAATGGCGGCAGTACATAAGCACGTGTCGGTCGGCAGGAACCGCGCGATCGTG
>DWME01007603.1:0-12476 GCA_018244795.1 Parelbella ahira ahira
AGAATAGTAAAACCTACTTTATGTCTAGTGATTACTGCAGCACATCAATAAATTGATCTTTACCTTTATTCACCTATTTAGCTATGAATGTGTTACTTATATTTTAAATTCGTTAACATGTTAAATTCCTATTCGCTTTCACTGTAATCAAACCATTTTACCTGCGCTGTTCATTCGAGCGACTCGTACACCGTCATCGATTTTTCAAATTTCGAACGGTTATTATATCCTGGGGCTTTACGACTTGAAGTTCGGGAGTTTCAAGCTATTGTGTGCTCTATACGATTTTAGTTATATGTACTTACTTCTATACAAGGGACTTTAATAAGGCAGGCAGGTTTCATTACTTAAATGTTATATGTTCAGTTTGTGCAGTTTTGTTACCGTAGTGCCGTAGGTTACCGCTACCGTATACAGTAGCTTAACCGATTTCTGATTAAGTACGATTTATATTCATTTTCTTGTTGCAAACGCCGACAGTTAGAGAAAAACAATAGAGATGGAACGATTGTCTGAATCGTCAATTTTCATATCAAATTATTTGTACTCATCTGTCAATGATATTTTTTTTTAATGTCAATTGGTAATTGAAAATTTTACTATTTTAGCAGTGCTTATAATAATTTTAATAATATGATTTTTGAGTCACGTATTAGAGAGAAAATTTAATATAAATTGTATTGTAGAGTAATACGTTTTAAGGCTTTAGTTTAGCACGTTGGACTACTCGTTAGGAGTCTTCAAGTATTTTACATTGCATTGTGTATAACACTGATCTGTTTAGGTTTCCTCGAGATATTTTCCATAACATCTATTTCGCGTGAGTTAATATTAAAAGACCACATAACTTCGTGAACTCAGAAGTGCGTGCCGGGGATTGTATGATTCCGCACAGATAAAAGCTGATGTCTAAATCTATCTCTGCTTTATTTTGAAAAAAGACTCATTACCAACGATTGCTGACCACCCGTTGGTGACCACCATCAACTCCAGTTGAGCGTTTACAATGTGCGTCAAAATAGCAAGCGTTAAAGGATGTTCATTCTTAATTCAAATTCTTTACTAAATTTATAAATTGTAATATATAATTAAATAATTATTAGTCGCCTGGTGGTAAGGATAAATAATTTAAAACTTGTGAAATGCAACTCGACTGTTCTATAACATGTATTTTTTATGTATAAAAGTATAATACACTATTGAAATCAATACATTGTAATACTTTTTTAAACCATTATTAAATACTCTTTCAAATTGACGTGCTGATATGAAAAGTATGACGTATATAGAAGATGCCCGTCAGGTTTGTAAAGACGAAGATATGACATACTTTTTGCTCTCTGTCCATACCATTATGTGTGATGGTGTAGCAATAATAAGAACTCATTATTCGCCTTTTGTATATTGTATAGGTATATTTCCGGTCCTCCCAGCCTATCCAATAAGGGATCCAGTTTAATGATACGATAATAATAAGAAATGGTTATTTACCTTTTGTATAATAAATATATTGTATAGGTATATGTATGTATATATTAGGACGAGAGTGTATAAATTACACGTGAGCAGATGTGCTCACATCGAATTCCCTTTCGCTATCAGAAAGCGATTTGGCGCCGCGATTCGCTTTTGGGTTGCAAAGTTTCGGTGTGTTCTTTTTATTTTTATTTTCCTTGTGTAGCAATATTTTAAAGGAAATCCACTAATGTCGTTACGTAAAACTTCTTATAAGCGATAACATATTGGTGTTTTGAATAAAACATGAATACGAGTATATACATATGTATGTATATCCAACATTAGTGCATTGGTTGCATAATATGTTAGTCTGTGCATCTTAACATTTGTATTCAGTCTCGTAATAGACACAAGTTACAGTTCAATAATAATACTGATGTTTATATAAAGCATTATCAGTTCTATGTGAGATCTAAATGGCCGTCATCATGGCCTTGTGGGCGCAGTGGTAATCCGTGTCGGAGCGGAGAAATAATCCTTCCGGGTTACCACCGACACGAGGATGCCGTAAGAGGCGACTAAGCCTGGCGCTAGCAAATCGCGGTATGGCGGAACTTACCTAGGCACAGTTACATACCCTGACCACATACGGTCAGTAGTGTGGGCGGCGCAAGAAGCTGTGCTCTACGATCCCCAACCTGGAGACTCAGCAAGGGAATTGTAGGCATAAAGCCCTCATAAGCCTATGTGTACCTCACAAGCCAATGGACTTAACAGGATGACCACGATAATGATGAGTGAGTTATAATTTAGTTTTTTTTTCATTATGCTACATTTGGCGCAATGGGATGTAAATGAAGAATTTGTTTTGCTTGCATTACTTGCAATGTATCCATATTACTTTTCAAAAATTAATTCTTTACAAATTTAAAAACATTTAAATAGCTATAAATCGTTGACAAATTAATAAATAGAATATCACAAAAAGCCTAAGCAGCGAGACGTCTTACCTCGAGTGATCCTTCAATTAAGCACCCCATTACAATATAAGCTCTCCGAACCGGAACTACTGTCAATACCGATTTTACATAGCTAATTTAAATTCGGAATTTTCCGATTTTCCCATTCAATCCATTGAGGATCACCGGAAAATTAGTGGGGTTGTACGAGACCCTTATTACGGAAAGTCCCAACTCAATTATCTGATGTTCGCTCGCTAACTGCAGCTTGATGGAATTTTGACTTGATTCCACGGATGACATACGATTACCGACTCACGGGGATATATTCTGTACATGTAATTGAATACAATCATTTTTGTACAAATTATTATTAGGGATGTCTCACAATCATAAGTTACAAGATTTGGTACATATTGAATGTCGATTGGTCAGTAATATCTGGACTGAAATCACAATTTTCGGGATAAGACGATCTATTGTTTCTATCCAGCTTTCGTGTTCCCTACACAATGAATTTGTCAATTCCGTGGTGTGTTATGGTAACAGCCTCGTTGGTCGAGTGGTTGCAAGTATGATTGTTGATACGAAGGTCTTGGGTTCGATCCCCGGGCCGAGTACAATTGGCGTATTCTAACTTGAAAGTTCTAGTAGCAGCTCGAAATCTAACTCACGACCTACTGCATAATGGGACGTAAAAGTAACTGGTGGAACGTGGAAGTATAATATACTTCTCTGTCTACCTCTTCCAGGTTTACAGCCGTGATGTTATGCGGTATGGAATAAATAAACTTTCCGTATGTTGATACAAATACGTACATCATATTATACTCCCATAACTGTACAGTTTCTGAGCTACAAGTAACACTCCAAAGTATACATATATGTCAACGATGTGTATGCAATAAATAAGGTATTTTAATCGGCCCTGTTTTGCCACGAGGGCAATGATCTGAACTGATCTGTGCTGCTGGTCACACTGAATAAATCTCGCAATTTATCTCTGCTCTATATTGCATAATCGATCCACCGCTTGCCGTATCCCATTAGGGTTCGCAGCGACCACATGATTGGCAATATTTAGTTTTCAATACCGATTAACATTATGGTAGTATTCATGTGTATAACTTAGTGTGTTAATAAGGTTCTAACTTCAAAGGTTTAAGGTTTGGATCCCTGGCAGGCACTTCTTACGTTTTAAATGTAGGTATCAACAACGGTGTCTATAAATAAGTATTATGACACAAGAGCTTGGTCAATATAGTAATCTTTAAACTTTCTTATTGTGAGAAGAAACTCTGATATCACAGCGGAAGCGGTAAAGGGTTAATGATAATTAATTAGTTTGCTATTTACCTGACGCTTTTGCTAGTATCTTATAGTTTGTGTGTGATTGGATCTGTAGAAAGGTAAAGGGTACTGCTAAGTTAAACTGTTGCTAAAACGTGCTTTGTAGAAATCTCACGACATCCGTTATATGGTTTAAATCAAGCAACTTCCTCTCCGTAGGCGAAACCTCTAGAAAATAATTTGATTATTAACTTATTGATATTTTCAATCCAGCAGAACCAAATTTTATTTAAAGAGGTTTTATTTCCCATAAGCTATACTTATAAGTACATTGTCACTTATAATTAGGAACTTTAGTAAGTAAGTACTATGTGTGATATAGTTTAGGTCGGCAAAATTTTATCAGTGCAAAATAAACAGTACGTTTTGCGTGCGCGTGAGGGTTATCGCGTGCGTATGCATGTGTGCGTGAGCGTATGTGTGAGCGTGTGCGTGAGCATGTGCGCGTATAATTAGCGGAAGGAAAAAAATCCGCTTTCCCCTTATGAACAAAATTCCCCTATGGATCATAATGTTCAATGCGCTTCATTCATCCATCATTTTTATGAAACTTGGCTGATATTACTTTGCAGAACATTTGTTCTCGCGATGTAAAAGCCGAAACTATCGTCCTATGGTCGTGTCTAATGTTTCATGAAACTTCCACTATGTGTAATGAATTTCATAGGGTCAGCTGAACTCCGCGTGGCGGTAAACAGATTACTTGTTAAGTCATTTCCGCACAACCACAAAGCCGTGGAACGCTAAGAAATAGAGAATAACTTTAAGCTAAACAAAGAAATCCTATCTTTTTTATTTAGTATGGACTGGCCCTTGGCGACAGCCCTTTTTGATGGAAAGCAAAGGTGCGGCCTACGACATAACAAGCTTGCCTAGCAAGTACCTACTCACATTACTTTTGAAAAACCCTAGATTATTATTATATAAGCCCTAACAATTTTTTAATCTGCAACTGAACACGGCCCGATTATAATTGTAATCTGCGTATTCATACAATAATGCTGAAGTGTTTCTTTTTGTTTATTTAAATGAGCTAAACCTGCCAGCCGGATTTGGTAAAAAAAATTAAATTGAATATGGGATAAAATGTACTATTAAAAGTTGAATTTATATGATATTTGTTTTATTTGACCAATAAACAAAATTAAATTTTTATACATCGATTGTTTTTAAAACTATAAAAAATAAAATTCACAGCTCCTTAGAAGTGTTCAATATGAGCTCTCTAAAGCTTTCACGCTCGGAGGATAACGTTGTCAACAATTTCTAAATATGTATTCAAAGACACAATTATGGCTCCAATTTGACCCTTCCTGTCCTAATCTTGCATAATGATGTCCCTTCCGGCGTTGTAAGAATCTTTTGAATGACACGATCATCAATCATTCGTATGTTATGGGGTAGGTATAAAGCCCGGTCATTTTATGGCCTGGAAATAATTTTGAATAAGTTCAGTGAATATGTTGCAGATCTATCGCAGGATAAGGCGTTTTGGGTAACACTCGAAAGGTTTCTAACAAACATCAAACAAATTATTTAACATTAATTATAATTATTTGTACTTTACGTCAATTACAAATACTTCTATCGTATATTAAATATTAATCACAATGAATAATATACCACATCGAATATTACAGAATAAACGACGGTTGTTTTATTCAGACGCTGGACAAATATTCTGAAACGTTTTTATTGAAACAATTTTTTTTATGATATATTTACTTTTTTATCTGTTATCATTACGAACAATAGATATATTTATTTAAGAACGATTAAATACATTTCTTTTATGGTAAATGAATACTCATTGTCCTGAAATATCACAATATGTCTTATTTACCGACTAGACTACAGCATAACATAGTTATGGGTAACATCTTCCTTACAATATGATGTTGTGTGTTCCTTACATTATATTTCTGTTTTGAAATTTAAAGATAACAAGGGTATATGTGTGAAAATCACATATTATAATTATATCGTCACACCAGATCCTTAAGGGGAGGGTCCATTAATTACAAGAGGTGATTTTAGATATTTGTTGACCTCCCCTCCCTTCTGGTGAGATTTCGTGAAACATGTGTACAAAAAATGTGTACGAATTATATAATAAACCAAACCTTAATAAACTTTTATGTAATTTTCCTGACTAATAATATTTGTCGACATTTTTGCTGCGAGGCTGTAAAAATATCTTGTCTATTTTAATCGAATAAACAAACCATGTCTGCGTTCACTCTGTTATCGGTATACTATTGAACAGGGGCCTTCTTTCAAAAGGTTTAGGACACAATCTGCGATGCTTGCTAATTGTGGGTTGGCAGACTTCACACACGTTAAAGATCATTGCGAAGAATTCAAGTACAGGTTATCTCAGTATGTTTTCTTACACTGTCATGGCGAGTGATACTAATCATAAAACACACAACGCATTGCCTAGCTAATATTTGAACCCTAAAGCCTTCAGATGGAACGTTGAAATCTAACCTATATGGCGGTCAACGCTTCTTATATGGAATCTTATAGTACACGTATCACAATGTGTACGGGAAATAAATGTTTAAAACCAGCGATATGTAGGTAAAAGTAGGTAGTTGCCCTGGAAGTTCGTACCACCGCGGCTGGGTAGTCACGAAAAAATTCGTGTTTCGGTCCAAATTGTATTTGCCGGTCTACGATACTATATGCTACTACCTCAGTCGTCAGAACGTAATGCCTCGATCTTGGCACATAAGTTAAAACGTTTAAACTACTCACGTCGTGTAAGTCGGTGTGTGTGTACCTACCCTTTGGCAAAAAGCTGATCGGCGGTGGTTAATTAAACCCCGGCGGAGGTAATTTATCTGCGTCAGGCGGCGAAAGGCCACCTTTTTATAAGATCCAACGTTCAACTTGTACCTATAAAGTTGTGAATGTAAACAGTAGAAACAATACGAATCGCACCTTGAAATAGATATGTTTATATAAAATATACAGGTTGAACATACTGTTTAAGATACTGGCAAAATTTTATGGGGGTAAAAAGGACATGTAGCGGTTGATGCAAACTTAAATTGTAAGATTTCCTTTCTAGGCAGTTTTAAAGATCGATTGATAAATCTTGCTACTCCTTCAGGCATACATGGCGCCAGTCGTGGGAATACATTTATCCCAAACAGATGGAAACAAATACATTGTAATATAGAATACTTATTTATTACGAGTACTGAGCAACCGGTTTTAGAAAAGCTTTACGATCATAAAATTTGTTCAATAATAAAAAAGAAATCTGTATTTTTATGTTGTGTGGTTGATTCTTAGTCTGTATTAAACATATATTTGGACGGACGAAGAGTTCGCAGGGATCAGTCGCAAACAGCCTCGAGCGGTCCAGTCAAATAATGTTTGAATCCAGTACGCTGAATAGGTCGAGTCCTGTTTTGTTATATATACTGTTTACGTAACAAATAATTTACTATTAATACATTATTATGTATTCGTACATTTTGAGAATGGATTAAACCATAATACGTAGTATTGTCTAGTTGTTCAATATTTTAAGAAAAACAAAATTCCCTTTGAAATACCTACATATTATCATCACTCGCCAAAGCGCTGTAGGGAGATGTCAAAAGGTAATTAAAAAGTTATAAATAATAATGTAATAATGGAAAACTTATATGTAATGTTCTTTAATGCGTGGGAATAGTGGTAATCTAGTCATAACTTTACAGTGTATCACCTGACATTGGAAACAACACCATTTCAAAAATAGGAAGCAATGTATTGTTAATCAAATAAATAAGTATTACAATACAAAATGTAGTTTATTACAAAATAAAAAAATAGATAATAATTATCACGTAACAGAATTACATTGTATGTATATGTCGTCAAGTAAAACAATATTTATGGTAATTTGTATTGTTACTATGTTCTTTATTTAATATGACATAAAGCTAATTGACGAAGCGCGTATAATCCGACCATAACCAGACGAAGTTTGATCACAAGTCGATTGTATGATCATTGGCTTTCTTGCAAATATCGCCGAAGTTCGATTACATTTTGTTTGCACTTTCAAACTTGGCTTATTACATACCTCATATCGACTATTTGTTTGTATGTTCATAAGCGTACATGCATGTATTTAAGACCCTAGCTATTACTTGACACATAATTGATATTTTCGTGCTTAAAAAATCATCGTCATCAGTTTGTTTAGGGAAGACAGTCGTGCGAAGGATGTAATACATTGGTGAAGCTGTCTACTGTGGAATTAGGTCTTCCTTAATGAGCACAATTATTCTCTGTTCTTGATCGTGTCCAGCTTCTGCCAGCAGTTCAGTTGTCAGCTATTCGGCAGATCAGACTAGCCTATTGCCATGTCAGCGGCACTGCTCACTACGGATCGGCAAAGCCTTTGAGCTGTATCTTTGATTTTTTGATGCATTGTCGATAAAAAAAACAGTGTATATTATATATTTGGCAGAATGACAAAGTTTTACGTGACACAACACGTTTTCTTTCATGAAATAGGAAGTCGCGTGTCCGGATGTCATCTTTTATAATAACTTATGAAGGGTTCTCCAAGATCGGCACGCTCGCGTCGCATACGGATCACATACCCGACCCTTTTTTACTTTTGATCGATGTCCACCGCCGGGAGCGCTCGCGATTAAATATATCTCACGTTATCCAGTCCATCCTGAGGTCAGTAATAGATGCATTGCGAGCACTGAATATACTGAACGCCTTATATCTTAGTATTTCTATCTAATACACGTTGGCAATTTAATACTCTATTTTGCACGTCTGTACTTTTTAATTATATTCTTTAAAACAATATAAAATCCCAAATGTGTACTTACAATACATAACTTTTCTACTTTATGTATTTATGTGTGGTATATATGAGTAATACTTGTGCATAGAATTACAGAAAATAATAATAGAAAGAAAAAAATTGTCTTGATAGACATCACACTCGGCCATTTAAATAAAAACTAGTCAGTTAAATGGTCGATGGGTTGATAAAGTACATGTAAGTATAATCTCATTTTTATATAAATATTTTTTTATACTCATATTAGACCCAAAATAAACATTCGTATTCATCCCGTGAATACTCTGAACGGGAATTGAACCTAACGGCAACGACAACGGTAACCATCATGAACTATTAAACCAACGGGCAGACAAAATAAACTACTGATATTTGAATAGAGTTATTTATTTAATGAAAACGAATAACCAACAAAACGAACTAATAAACTAAATAACCTAAACTCCAATGACAGGATCCTGTAGGATGCGAGATGTCACAGCTTCCGCTTGCAAGTTGCGCTACGTACGCAAAAAGGTTGCGAATTTCTGTTTTCGCAAACGGATTAAAGATATTTTCATTGAAACGAAATTGGATTTAAAAAAGGTTTGTTGGAAAAATGGGATTCAATTTCGATTGGCAATTGACGTGATGAGAAAGGGTGATGCGGGCGCGTGTTCCACAACCGCCGAGGGCTGGTAAAGTGGCAATAGATCAGTAGCATATGTTACCTTGGGAACTTAGTGAAATCGTTTCAAAACATTAGTACACATTTATGCCACGTTTTATCACAGCCCAGGCTTCGATGGAATGATAGACATAGTCTAATGTTTATCAACAATTCCTTTTTTAAAAAAAGATCGTTTGTCTTTTCGTGGTGAAACAAGTTGGCTAAGTGATTTTAAATTAGATCGAAACCACAGATAGAAAACATTAAACCCATGTCAATTTAATCTTTGGAAATTTGTTATCGAGAGGATTCGATTGGAGTGCTTTAATCAATAAACTTATTTTATTAAATGACCATTGATATTTTAAATCTAGCGATCAGAAAGAAAATGTACCGAAATCATGAACACGAGTAAAAGCGCTTATTACCGAACAAAGTGCTATTGGACCATTAAAATTTTAATAAAGTATTAATGTTCCGATAACGGTTACCGGTTAATGGGCAATTGTGAAACAAAGATAAATTTTAAATTTGAATGAGGGCGAATCAAAAAAGGGTAACCCTTGCTGCAGGACTTAACGTAAATATTTAATCGATCGTCAATAGAAAGTTTAAAAGTTTAATAGTATGTTGGTATAACATCGGATTGGTTTTCACAAGTTTAATCTCAGCGGAGTTGTCGTACGTTTAAGCACAACGTCAACATTGAAACAAAAAAGATTCGTGCTATACTGTTCCCATAGGAACACCTTTCTGGACGACAATGGGACGTGTGAAGATGACGTTTTCCCACATTTCTCTCATTTTCCGGCGCTAGAAGTAAACAAGGCTCAACAAAACCGTTCACTCCGTCTATTTTATCTTTCTGTTAAGTATACCTATCTAAGTTTCCTGAAAATCTTTAAACGTAGGTTGTTTTAGAAAAGCTAGTGCAAAATTATAATTCATGTTTAGATCCAACAATGTGCGAAAGAATTTTGGAGATGTACGAAGTTGATTATTGATTAGCGTATTGAATATCGCAGTTGATATCAGCTTGTTTCCATCTGTTAAACGAAGTCGTGGACCTTGCTATCCAGTTACCTGCACTGTTGATGTGCTAAATGGGCGTGGCTAAGATCTAAACCAATGGATATACCAAAAACTTCCAGTAAAATGGAGAGTGCAATTGTCCTCTAAGTAAAGTGAAACTTACCTATGTAACATCACGCCTATTCACATACATATAACTATAAGTTTGTATTCACCTACTTATAACTATATGGTATTTAAATATACATACGTAGTTTTGGTGATTCGTTAACAGTTTGTTCGAGATCTTTCTAGAATATTCGTTGAGAATTCGTCTCAATTATGTTCGTTAGCAAAATATTGTGTATCAAAGTGTAAAAAATTTTGATAGGTTCATGTAACCTTTCTACAAGTTACAAATAGCTGATAAAATTAAATTATGCAAGCGATACGGGGAATATTGAATCTGTAACCTCTTTGACTTTTTAATTCGAAAGTTGTAGAAGCGATAGGGATACCAAACTTTGTTGGTATTAACCACTACAAGGAACCCGAAATTTCCCTCCTTGGAATATAACTAACTTAATTGGAATGCCTACCTACTTAATTTCGAAAAGGTCTAAAATGTTAAGTGGTTACAAGAATAATTATTGTCAGTTAATTCAATTATCATGTTAACTTTTAAATTTTAAATTTCACATTAGTAGATATCATGTGGGTAGTTGAACTGTGATTATTATTTTTCTTGACCCTTTATGTGTATAAAAGCTGTTAGAATTTGATTGTTATAGGCTTAAAACACGAAAGTCTATTAAGCGTGAAGATGTGTACGTACATATGCCCAGACCCCCTGAGGGTAGGCAGAGCGAACGCTGTACTAAATGTCTTTACCACGTGTAAGTGTATTTTTAAATTAAGTACATAAATCACTTTAATATTATACAATAACTATTTAGATTTACGAGTATATTAGCCTACTCTCGGCTTAATGTTGTCCACCTGAGCAACCAAAACAAGCAGAACCCTCAAAATAAAAGTCTAACACTACCCAATTTAGTATAAATATTTGATATAAATACATATGTATGTACCAAACGAATAGTAATAATATTATTATGTAGCAAATCAAATAAACTATTTTAATAATCCGGATAAATTATTAGGATGTTTTTGGAAAAACCAAATGAGTAGATATAACAGCATACGCGTAATCTATGTTTAAATGCAAGTCAATATTGCATAGATTTAACGTAGCCAAGATTTTCATAGAAATACTAATAATAAAATTATGTATGTTTATCAACCGTGTTCGATCTTTTGAATTATTTGTATAAGTGAACGACATACCTACTATAAAACTATAGGTATACGGAAATTTCCTAATAAAGTTGGCTAAGACTCTTCCGTGTTCATACCGTATCTTAACTAAAATTACCATTGAAGACAGTGATAACCTGTAACACCATCAACATTAAGGTTTAGAGCCCACCATGAAGATTTCTTTTTATATGTATTTATCTCGCTTCACCCCATTGTTTAACCTTCTCACTCCATAGGGTAGTTCAGAATTCTATAGTATACACTTTGTGAAGAAAAACGCGGAAAACGAACTGAGTCGGTAGCAACGGGATAAGTTGCTAAGGAAAAACTTAATTTGAGAAAAGACAACACTACATGGCCCAGAAAACTCAATACGCGTTATACATGAAACCAACATATCCTTGTTTGGATCGCACTAGCATTGAATTAATAACAAAAATAATAAAAATAAGAGGCTATAGATTGTTAATAGGAAAGTTTGATAAATACACTCATATTAATTCCTATATAAAGATTGCCTACATGTTATTCTTTTCTAAATTTAACATTTTATTTAGATAACGTTACACTTACATATTTGTAGAGTTCACCTCTTAAATAATTGTCCTGGTTGGAAATCGAACACCCTTCCTCTCATTTAGCATTCGATGTTTACCAATGGACAAAAAACACCTATCTTCAGTGAATCAGTGAAATAACTTGATAATTATGTAGTTTAATGCGACCGCTTAGCGATAAACGTACCACTCTTCCGTTACACTGATTCCTGTATCAATATTTATACAAATTTTACAATCACATGAAAATTACAACTACGAAAATAAAGGTAAAAAAATCGATGGTATCTTATACATTTTTTTATTAAAGCTTATTATTAACGTTCCCTAGCCTCGGAAGACAT
>DWME01007604.1:0-12474 GCA_018244795.1 Parelbella ahira ahira
ACCCGGGATTTGAACCCAGGGCCTCCCGATCGGCAGTCGCGCTTGCAACCGCTCGCTCGACCAACGAGGCAGTCAATAACAAATCAGTCTACCTTTGTAATCATTATAGATATATATAATTTTTAAAAGCCGCTTAGAGACTACGTTTGATATGTGAACCTGCAGGCAGCTTTACTTCTGTACCATATCGTTTTCATTTAGAAAAGTTGTCTGCATTTCATTTTCTAAGTAACATGTCTCACGCTTTCGGTGTTTATATTTAACCTCGAATTTAACAGGAGAGTTAATTGAGGTCAGTTAAAGACACTTCAGTGAGTTCGGAGGAGTTAATGAAACGAGTTATATGCACGGTATTTGCCTCTCGACCGATAAATTCACCCACACTTCAAGAAGTTGTCAGAATTAGTAAACTCAAATATTACTTTCACATCGGTTTGGGGAAAACGGGACGGAGAAATGCACGGCTCGAAGTTAGTGGGCCATAGTGATTTCTAAGTATTCAAAAAACTGCCAGAGTCCTTCGGCCAATATGTTTTGTCTTCTTCTTGAACGAGCGTTTCATATTCCATGGTGGAACGCTTAATGTACTAAGGAATATGGCTCACACAAGGCCTATATGAATAGAACTTCATTTATCAATATGTAACATAATAAATTACCACTGGCCTGTTATTGGTGGATGGTAATTAAAAGTTGAGGCGCCCAAAGGTTTCAATTAGTACACTAAATTGATTTCGACGCCGACTAATTGTGACCACGCTCGCTATCCGTGATCGAAATTGCTAAATTTTAACCCTTTGATACTTGAACGAATACTTGACAATAGTTTCGTTAACAATTAGTGTGGCCGCAGAATGTTTGAATACGCTCCAATAGATTTTGTGTTGTATATAGTTTTTATAAGTGATCGTAAGATATTTTTAGAAATATTAAAAATTGACTTTTGATTCAGTTGTATAATCTTTTAGCTGTTGTGTAAACACTGTTATAAAAAAAATCGCTTAAAATAAATTGCTGATAAAAATCCTTTTAAAAATAATCAATTAGAGATCTATTTTGGCAACCCTGATGTTCAATTAATTGGTTCCATCCAATCCATTTGAATGAAACTCATCACCGGGACGGATTAATGTAAATATAGCTGATTACGGTTAAGTAATAACATTTTATTGCATATATTAATGTGTAATTCTTTTATTTTATGTTAAAAGGTAATTATTATTGATTATATTAATTGACAGATTTTAATAATAATCAGTACTTATTTACAATGTCATAATAATGACTAATGTTGATAAAATCACCACCTATTCCATGGGACTTAATTAAACCTAACTGGTGAAACATGATGGTGTACTTACTACACGCCTCTATCTACCCCTTCAAGGATTACAGGCGTGATGTTACGTTGATAAAACTTTAACTATTGCGTTTTCAACACAGATGCCTTGAAATTCATAGTTTAAAATAAGCATTCTTCTAACATATAAAAATCTCACGCAACAACAAAGTATATTCGATTGGTGATAATTGAATTAATGTTCAACAATAGTGTCCGTTGTGTTGCGACACAGCTCGATTCGCGACAAACGAACAATAGTCGATTATGTATTTATATAGCCGTTTCGTAATATCTAACCTTCACTCATGCCATTGTTGAAAACGTGATGCTCTTCGACTCTTATACAACGTGCTAGTCTAGCTACGAGCAGACAAAATCCTGTTTAACGGAATCCTCTTTCAGAAAGGTTGATACATTTGATAAATCCATCAAATGAGTTGCTACGTCTGATAAATTTGATAAGTTGATGACAATTGGTAATTGCTTAGTTTATCAAATTTTAAATCGGTCAACATTTCCAAAAAATGTTTCTTACCTTTGGTTAAACCATCAAAATTTTAGTTCAGAAAAATGTTAGCAAAAAGAGTAGCAGTGGATATTAACTTTCTGTTGTTTTTCTTTACACAAGAGTTTAGTAAGTAAAAATAATGTAATTTAATTTTCACAAGTTTAAACACAACTTCGCCAATTTTTTTTTCGTTATCAATACTGTGATTCATTGAATTTATTCTCATGTTATATACGTATGATATAATAGCCATTTATATAATAGCCAGCATTTTATATAATAGCCAGCATTTCATATAATAGCCTTATATTTAATGTGCCATTATCAAACATACGGTTGCTATTTGTCAACTTTGAGCAAGATTTGTTTTTCATTCTTTATTTATAACATGTCATAATGAAAAAGAACACTAATCCTTGCGGTTGCACGTGAAGTCTATCTATTATCAAGAATTCTACCTCCATATATACCTGACCTTAAATTGTGTTACAAAGAGTTCTTCGAGAAATATTAAATGTTGGCAAGGTTCCGCGTTCGAAAACATCCTCTCATCCCCTACTTGTATTTGTACATTTTTAAATACTTTATTAAATTTTTAATATACATATATACTTAAAATAGTTTGTAATGATCAAAATATATTACCTACAGTACTGTCATCTGTGACATCGTTCAAAAAAATTTTGTTTACAATATCTTTCTTTCATCATCTTTATTATCACCATCATCATCATCATCATCATCATCCTCATCCTCATCCTCATCCTCGTCCTCGTCCTCGTCCTCGTCCTCGTCCTCGTCCTCGTCCTCGTCCTCGTCCTCGTCCTCGTCCTCGTCCTCATCCTCATCATCATCATCATCATCATCATCATCATAATCATCAACCCTTTAATTATAAGATCCACACGGGTCCCTCCTCACTCAATGTATTTAAAAAGCGATGTACATATATTTAAAAAGCGATGTACATATATGTACATTTAATATGTACCTGTTTATGTCGTTGGTAGATGTATTTACTTTTAATCATAATTGTTTCCCGTGAACAGCACATGTGCGCAGAAACGGGATGTTTGACGAGTGACAAAGTCAATGTGTAATTAAGGATACAAGAGGGAATTTCATATGAACCTGTCGAACCCTGTTCACTCTGACTGAACATACATATTTGCGGATGAGCCTTCTCGAAGCTTCCATTAAATGAATTTTGATGTTTTGTTCTTGCTTTATTTACATGCAAATATTAAATACTGTATTCGTCACTAGACGTAACAAATTTAAAGTGTCGTATGACATATTTTATTTAAAAAATATTATTATTAGATATATATCACCCTTACGGGGTAAGCAGTGGCCACTGAGTGCATGAATATCTCTGTCCTTACAGATCGGACGTGTATTTTCAACATTCATTACTATGTTTGTCCCTTATACATACTTCTGTGATCCCCGAAGAGATAGGCAGACGAGTGTAGTACATTCCCACGATTCTTCAGTTGTGTTTTACGTCGTATAGAATAATTGGTAAACCTAATGCCATACACGGGACAGCCTCCGAGTCATTACTAGAAATTTCTACTAGAAAATCTAATCTAGAAAAATCTAATAGGAACCGACCTGGGAATCGAATCAGAACCTCTCCGTATCAGCAGCATTCATTCGACCAACGAGGCTGTCAATACTCGATTGGAACCTAAGACTTCCCGATCAGCATTCGCGCTTGCAAGCACTTGACCAACGAAGGAGTATCAATATATACATACTAGTACGATAGAACAGTTGAGTTGAGCAATAAAACGGTAACGGGTACGCCATAGCAATGCGGAGCGGCGCGAGCATTGATCCCGTCGACGCGTTAACAGGTCAGCGGGTTCGAATACTGCTCGCGCTATTCGCTAAACGGTTACTGTGCTATATGTGGAGCGGACGGCCGCACTTGTATCGAAGGAAACTAATGCACGATTCTTGTATTAAATGGACTGTCGCTCGCTGCGCTGCCTCGGATGTTTACCGATCAGATTTTACTTGTGGAGTTCTGAGGCAGACTAACGTTGGGATGTCATTATTGAATTATATAATAATCTAAATATTAATGTCCTACTGATTATACCTATACATGATTGATTATACATATTATATGTACCGGCTTAACTCCCGTGCGTTATTCGGGAAGGCCCAACTTGTTTCGGACCTGTACGAGGTCCTTCCTCTTGAGCTCCCGCCGTTTGCAGCGAGGTCGCGGCGGAGGCCTTAGGTGCTTATTCATCATCAACGTGATTCGTCATTAATAATGTTTTATGTAGATTAAAATATATAAATCAATATTTAATGTTCTAATAGGGCTATGCAATACAAGTCATAAACATAATATAAATATAGTTATAAAATGTGCTCAACTTAACATAGTTTTACAAATGTGGTAAAGACCCTAACTTCATTTTAAATACATTAACTAATGTAATATGCTGTCAGGTTTAGCCTTAAACCACAATATTAATTATGAGTTATAATATATTCATGTGCTATCGTGCTATCTCTCATTTAAATGGTATTGCATCATAGTGCTGTGTCAGAACTTACTGTGTACAGTGTTATTTTTTAAACAGAGAACCTCCAGTCCGACAACATCTGAAAAATGTTTATGGTACCCTGATGATGACCTGTGCCTCTGCTTGTGTTGGAGTGTACGTAGACATGTACACAAAATTTCAGGCAGGCTTGCTCTCTACTCTTGCTGCTGCAGGCCTCATGTTAATGCTCATTGCTACACCTGACAATGGCAAGAACACAAGTGTACGTCTTGGTTATCTGTTGGGATTCGGTCTGACATCAGGTATGATAGGACTGACTACATTTAGCTTGCACTTTTGTTGAATAGGAGATTGAATAACATGAAATTTTGATGAACTAAGTTATAAATGTAAAAGTTGCTTTTTTAGTACAATCTTGATCTATTAATATATTTTGTGAGTAAGACCATTGCTTAATTTTCAATTAGACTTTCAACATAGCATATCCCATTTTTTTTTTAGATCAAATAACAAAAATATTTAATGGGACATTCTTGTTGCAGGAATGGGTCTGGGACCACTGCTGGAGTATGCGAACATTGTGGATCCATCCATAGTTATGACTGCATTGTTAGGAACTACACTTGTGTTTGTCTGCTTCACCATTGCCGCCATACTTGCTGAAAGGGGAAGCTGGCTGTTTCTGGGTGGCACCCTGATGACACTGTTAACAACGCTGTCAATTATGACTTTGGCAAACCTCTTCATGCAGTCTTACTTCCTCTATCAGGTATGTTCATATTTTATTTGCATACTGTACAGTCAGTACATTTTTTACACTATGGCAATAGTGAACTGTCACATCAGTAACAATTGTTGCCGCCACCAAGATTTAAATTGGCTCACCTTTTTTTGTATATTTCACAATAAACATAAACACAACACAATATCTGCTGTTAAGTGGTAAGAAGATTAATGAAGGAATCTGAGACTTATTCATTTTCCAAATTTTATATACAAAGACAGATATTTTTATTTTATGTGTTTTGTCTGATTATTAATAAATGATCATATTTATTTTTAGATTCACCTGTACCTTGGACTCATGCTAATGTGTGGTTTTGTATTGTTTGATACCCAACTTATTATTGAAAAACGCCGAATGGGAAGCAAAGATTTTGTGCAACATTCTCTTGAACTCTTTATTGACTTCATTGGGATGTTCAGAAGACTGGTCATCATCCTGACAGAGAAGGCAAGTTTGTTTTTAATGTTCTTGATACTCCTCAATCGAATTGATACATATTAGTTTTTTCTAAGGAAACAATTAATTGTACTAGTGAATCTTAAAAGATTATTTTGTATCCTAAGGCAGAGTAAATGATGAACATTGATTGCAATAACACAGAAATACTTTTTGTATTTCATTTTTGTTTTGTGGTTTATAAAGTATGTGAGAGATAAAAACCCTTAGGTCTATAATAATGTAATGTTTATTATAATTTACAGGAGGACAAGAACCGTCGCCGCAGACGTGATTAGAACTTGTTACTAATATTACGATGTGGTTTGGTTAGAGTGATTATTGGGTGTTTTTCTAAATATTATGTTACTGTTCTACTTGGGCATTTGTGCATTACATACAATTCTTATATTAAATCTTTCCTTTATTTCATTTTGGTAACATGTAATATGTAGTTTTTATGTAACATATACGAAATATAACAATGTGTTATGAAGAATAAAAATAAAATCCAAAGGTTGTTTTTATTGTTTTAATAAAAGAATGACCAGTATCCCTTTTATATTTTTTCTTTTACATAATTACATTAGTACAATTTATTATAAATATCTTCAATAAGTTCATACCATTGAATAGGCACATTGGAAAAAAAAATTATAGCATGTTATCAAAATTGACGTCATTTAGTTTTCATTCTCTTCATGAGGATGTACTTTATTTTTTTCTGGAGAAAATATTTTTTTACCTTTATTTAACTCACTGGTAATCATAACATTGATTAAATTAGTCACATTTGTTTCATTTCTGTTAATCATATTTTCTTTACTTTTATTTTGAGTGGCATTCTTTGGTGTCACTTTGTCTTTTTGTCTACTAAATAAATATTTATTTCTACATGTTACCTTATCTGTGTCAGTGTTACTCCTTTTAATTATGTATTCGTAAGTAGATACACCTAATAAAGATATGTAAAAGTGAAAACAGCATAAGTGTAACAGTGTCCCTGCCATAGCCATTCCGATGATACATAAAATAACTAAAAATGTTAAGAAAAAAATCGAACTCTGACAATATTTAACATAGTTTGTTGCAGTCGTTGTACAATTAACAAAATTCTGCGCCTCCAAACTTAACAACTGTGGTTGTTTCAAGAATAATACTATATCAGCAATACACAAAGCCGAAGTAAGAGTAGATATAAACAATGCCGTGGCGACACATCCTATAAACGCAAAATAATTCCTTTCACCAATGCAATTATTAAGCCACTTGCAATGATGATCAAATTCAAACACGCATTTATTGCATAGGCCACAGTGTTTTGTTTTCTTATTGCTCGTATATATGTTACACAGATGACATCTACCGTTTTCAATAACATGTGCATGCAAATTGCGATCAAATTCAGGAACTTCATTGGTCTCACGATTTCGCAGGTCTTTCTCCGCCGGATCTATCGTCAATGCCGCGATATGCGACGCTAAATGACAGATATATAGAATTGTGAAGAAAATGAGCGATATAATTTTCAGTTCATTAAATTGCAGCAGACTAACTATTGAAATATTAATGATTGCAGTAATTATTAACACTGTCCAACTGATGATTTGTTGAAAATTCAAAGGCAACTGTAAACCATTGATCCTTCGTTGATTTTTTAATGTCTGGGTTGAGGTGCAATATTTCTCCATTTGCATTTTACTTTACTTTTGTTTGTTGGGTGCCCGTTTCCCCGGTCACCGAAGCAAATTATCGGTGGTCGCATTGATTATGCGCGCGCATCCAAATATTTGATAAGGAATTACTAACTGTAATTGCTATTGCACTGTTTGAATATTACTTTAATTAACACTGTTACCACATTTGTTGCAACACTACAAACTGGGTTTACGATGACGTTGGCGGTCGTATTGGTGGTCTGTAAGTTTACTCAAAGCAATACACACCCGTTCGCCACGATTGTCTGCTTAAATAAAACTACTCTGCGGTACTACCCGGCTGCCACACCTACCGCCCTGTAATAAAACTAATGCGTTGATGACATCAGCCAGACTACTCGGCATATACAATGGCGTAATGACAATTTGTTGAAAATACATAATACAAGTTAACGGTGGATTTTATACTGCTAAAGTATGTAGTTCAACCTAAGACACTCTCGTTAGTGAGCCCATTATTATGTAATTCCACATTGTGAAAAAGCATTTTTGTTTAAAAATTGCCGCGGTTTTTTGTCAATAAGTCTGTCTTTTACTAAATCGAGTTTTTTTCACTGTAGAGACGTCATAATTGAAAAGTTAGGGGTTGTACTTAATTTTTAAATGAGTTCATTTTTATGAATTAAACAAATGACACTAGTCATCGATTGCAGGACGGTAAAAACAATACAATAAACTTTCATTGCAGTTTTTATTTCCATGCTTAGTAAAAATTATTAGTTCTAGCCCTAATATTAGTCCACCGTATTATTAAGCTTACGGTCTCCTCGTATCTCTCAACGTAGAAGTCGAGAGCGTTTCACGACGCTATTACTAACGTACCTAACATCATGCATGTATTTCCCCGAAGGGGCTAGGTAAGGGCACATAATACACTCCCACATTTCACTATGTTATACGTCCTATGGAACAGGATGTTGGCCTATAGCCATATAACCAGCAAAAATACAGGCTGTGCTACTAATGGGAATTTAAAGTGAGAAAATTCAATAATACATAGTCAGACCTGGCGGTCGAACCCAGAATCTCTTGATCAGCAGCTGTTTTTGCAACTATTAGATTCAAGAGGCGTCAATTCGTGTACCGCCAATTAACACCGATCAGCTGTGGTGACCATTGTTAACTTCTATTTGGCCGTCACGTCTTTAGAACGACCATCGCGAAGGCAGTTCCGCACTCGTGACTTGGAAATTAATTGCGACGTCGACTGGCCATAATATATGGAGTACCTAACGCTCTGAGACGTATAAAGGTCGTTGTCTGAGCCAAGCAGGAGAGACAAGGTTGTTCTCGCTCATAATCGTCATCATCATCAGCATGCCGCAGTCCGCTACAGGACGTAAGTAGGACTCCCCTGAGGGGTTTTTGCTCATAACTGGAATGCAGGTTGTCGAAGATCACGATACCATAAATAGAATTTTTCAAATCAGCTGAAGCTGATGTAGTCTTATAAATACAAAAATTGATATAATATGTGCAGATATGTTCAAATAGCTTGATGTGTATCTCTTTATCAAGATCAGTTAGGCAGAGTTCCAAGAGAACAATCAATGGAGACAAATTCAAATAAAGTTATATTTAATGGCACGTATGGGTAGAAACGAATGTGCCTGGGTAAGAACCAGTTTGTATGAATTGAAACAGTTCATCATTGGCATGAGATAATCTGGAGTCACAGCTTATAGGAAATAAGTCTAATTAGATAGACAGAAGTATTTCACCTGTGATTATACAAGTGTTATCAGAATAAACAAAAGAATAGGATTCAATACTTAAAAATATAATATATATTTATACAGAAATAATATTACCCACCTGTACATTTGTACATATCCACATAACTTATTATCTATATTAGCTAAGAAAAATTACATATTTCTTTATATCCCTTTTTTCATCATCCTTCATGGTCTTTCCTTGCAAAGCTTTTTGCCATTTCTCTTCTAGTAAACACAAGTATTCTATGTCCTTTGCAATCAAGAACCTCTTCATAGCACTTATCCCTGCAGCATTTCTTACAAAGTTGATATACACATTTGCTTCCCTAGAACATTCATTATTTAGATGTTAAGATAAACGTAACAAAATAACATCAGGCCTGTAATACCCGAAGAAGTAGGCAGAGGAGTGTAGTACATTCCCACATTTTACCAGTTACGTTTTAAGTCCCATGGAATAGGTGGTGATCCTATTGCCATACACCAGGCACAATTCCAGGCTCTGAGTCACTACTAGAAATTCTAAATCAGCAAAATCTAATATCACACGATCCGGGACTTAAACCCAGGACCTTGCACTCGGCAGTCACATTTGCAACCACTAGACCAACGAAGCAGTCATCAGTAGATGTTAAGATGTATTGTATTTATGAATAGCTACAGGCCAAACAACTATATAATATAACTATATAATACAACATGTAAAGATAAAAGGTATTTGTAGTTTATCAGCTGTCCAATTACAGAGTATGAATGACATAAGCAATACCTATTTTGGGATTAGATAACTGTGTGGAGATGCCCCAAAATATTTTAACATTATTATTATTTTTTTTTTATTACCACTTCTGTTATGAGGCAGATTCCAATGGCTTCATCACATTCTAAAAATATATGATATTCATTATGAAATACAGTTTTATATACTCACCAATGGATTCAGACAGGTATTATTAAGACAAATTTCTCCACTTCTTTCTGAATGCTGGCTTCCTTCTTTGATTGGCCTCCTCAGAATTCTTCTTAACTTTTTCATTTTTTTTCTTGAAATCATATTACCCTCAAAGTCTTCATGAGTCCTTTTATTTACATCAAAATTTTCCTAGAAATCAGAGTTTAATATTTATTCATTGAATTTTTAATGATTTTTTTACCAATTATAATTAAAGTTTTAGTAGTATTGTACTTAATACAAATGAAATAATAACCTGATTTTTACTTTCCATTTTCTGTATGTGTTCTTCGGGAGAAATTCTTATGTATGGTTGACATATCCATGGTGGCAAAATTAAATTACAACCAATTTGTGTGATTCCTTCATAATTCTGATTATGTGTACTTCCTTCGTGACATGGTAAATATTTGGCTTTTATTCGAATACAAACATTCTTAAAGTCGTCTAGATTCTGTGCTGTGGCCAGGAGTTGTCGAATGCTACTATTTTCATCGAAGGTGAATCTAAAAATAAGGTATAACATCTACATAACTTGTCACATAAATACTTATATTTGAATATTTATATAACACTATTTATAGCAAGCTTTTACATTTTATGAAATATTTTAAATAAATGGCCCCTTATATATGATGTTGGACATGGATACAATTCCACTAAGGACAAGTACTCCTCAGCTATTTCCCATGTAACTGCATTTATTCCTTCAAATAGCGCTGGATTGGTAAGAATCCCTTCTGCACTCATAACTCCATTAACATTAGTGATTTCTAAGCATCTGTGTACATCTTCTAAACACTGAATGTTACCATTTGCGAACATAGGGACTGTTACAGCATCTCTGTAAGAAATACGATGAGTAAATAGATAATTTCAGATGATTAATGTTAAATATCTCAGAATTGTAGTATATTCAAAAAAATATGAAAGATAACCTGATAGCTTTAATATGCTTCCAACTAGCAACACCTGTAAGTGGTCCTTTCTGCTCTCTAGTGCGACCATGGACTGTGAGCAGCTTACATCCTGCATCTTGCAACATCTGCGCATATTCAACAGACTTTTCAATACTCTCAAATATTCTCACCTTACAAGTGATTGGTACTTTAACTGCATTTGACATTGTCATAACTAAAAGAATATTACACATTATAAATAACTTCTACAAAAAAATTCAATTTATTGGTTATTTACTTACCAATTTGCTTCAATAAATCCCAATCATCTTGAAGAAAAGAACCATATCTTCCTCGCTTTGCAATAGACTGAGGGCAGCCAAGATTAATGTCAATGGCATCACAGTCATTCTCAACAAGTTTCGCAGCTGCAGCCATAACTTCAGGGTTGTTGCCACAAAACTACCACAAAAATGCATTCAGATTGGTCAAGCCAATTTTAATGTAACTTGTTCCTTGCAGATAGTTTAATATGTGGACAGTTTAATGTGAATAAGTTTTTTTTTAATATGAAGGCAGTGGCAAAAATGTAGTGATCATTGATAAATAGCCTCTGGTGTCCAAAAACATCTACAACCAACCAATTTTGAGCAGTAATTTAGGAATAATACTATACTGTCAATTATTATAAATTGTTAGGACTGCTAGCACTGTCAAATATTAGTATAGTTAGAATCTTAAGAAGAAATACATCAGGGCTGTAAATATATAATATTTAACATATTATTGTGTTTTCTATCTACCTTGTAAAGGACCTATATACTTTAGGTCGTCACTAACTATTTTAAAAACGTTAGTTTTTAACGTTGCGTCCCGTTAGAAATAGGTGAAGGTATTGTTCTGTAGAAACTGTTCACATGGTGTACCATTTGTTGATGCTATAATACCCTACGTTAGAGGATCTTATATTTTCCAATAGCTATGCTTGTAATTTTCAAGAGTTGGCTCAATAATAAATAGTGCAATACGTACCTGTACAATTAATGGTCTATCTAAAGGACAAGTTGCAAAACTTTCTTTTCTATACTTGGCATCCTTTGTAAACACATTGCTGTGAAACATTGGCGTGTAACATAATTCAGCACCATGTCTTTTGCAGAGAATTCTCCAAGCTAATTCACTTGCGTCAACCATTGGCGCGACCACGTACCGTGGTCGTCCTATCCTATCAAACCATTCGTACTCCGATGTCATCGTCAAACAATACTTGTGTAATTTCCCTTTGTCAGTTTACCCTTAAAACGAAAATAGAAACTAACTAGAAAAACTAAGTTTATGTTTAATAACGTATTACTTTGGCCAACAGCTGACATTCCGATATATAAATATGAGGTTATGTTAAATTATTGTTTTCTAAAACCCAAGCCATAGAAATATTATACGTAGAGTAGAAGACAGCATAAAATGTGTTCATCGACAAAAAAGAGAAAGCCAATGAGGCTACCTATCTGTCTCCTTCTTCTAGCGTACGCATAGATAATGTTAGCGTGACTTCTTAATTTGAAAATCAAAAGTTTATTTTGC
>DWME01007605.1:0-12473 GCA_018244795.1 Parelbella ahira ahira
TAGATATCCGTTTTTGAGAGGGATAAAGAGAATACACAATGAGAGACAAGTAATTGAGATTGATATACATAATACAATTGTACGGCAGTATGTCATAATAGCACTTAAAAGCAGAAGAAAAAACAGAACACATATAATCAGATGTGGGAAAATTTTCATGTGTAAATTTTATTTAGAAAGATAAAATTAAAGAACACCATTGTTATTTTGGTTAGTTCGTTCACACAGTATAAGTCATCACATGACATATCAAACCTCCACTTTTTGTAATCGGCGCACAAATGGTATATGCCATTTAGGAATACCTCCGATTCGGGATCACTCCTGGAATATCAATCTCAAATCAATTAATATTATATATACATAATATATAACAGGTGTCAGAAGTGTATCTGGTAAAAAACTAATTATTTATCTTTACCTATATCTATGGGAAATTATTATTGTAATGATACAAAAAAGTACCTAGTGCTTGATTTACAGGAAGTAAATATGCCTAATGCCCGGTGCAGCTTCTTGATGTCAAAAGTCTAGTGGTTTAGAAAGTTTTCTTTTCATAATCATGGCATTAAAAATAAGAAAATTCTTATCGATTGCTGTACTTTGTAAAAAGATGGCAGTTTGAGAACAATGTGTCTTTTGATAAAGGTTTTGTTGATGAATTGAGACTTTGTTTGAATCAAAACTAATCAAGGCTTGACTCATGGAGAATGCCACTAGGTATTAAGTTCATCCTCAGTTATGGTCTATCCTATAGCGAGGGCTGGCATTGGAAGAGACATACTATAGAGTAGGCCTGGTATAGGTTATGCCTAGTAAATATAACTCACATGGCAGCGTACTGCGAGCAGAGCACAGCAGTGAGCGCAGCGAGACAGAGCACGAGCAGCACGAGTGGCACGGCGATGGCGGTGGCAAGGTGGTGCCCGTAGCGGCGGGCGGGTAGCGCGCGCCGCTGCGGCGCCGCCCACGCCTCGCGCCACTCCACCGGTTTGGCCTTGCTCGACTTGCTCGTGTTCGGGATCTCCGTCAGGTACTCGAGGTGCTCCGTTGTGCGCTCTTTGTAGATGGTGTTGTACTGCACGGAGTTGAATTTTATTTGAATTTTTGCCATATATTGGGAAAAAAGTGTTTGTTCTTACTTCTTATGTATCAAGTTAATTTCAATGTAAAAGTGAGTAATGTTTTGGCAATTGACTAAATAAGATTGTGAAGTACTTCTGTGACATTAGACTTTCCTAATATATGCAATTAACTCACCAGTTCAAAACTACACCAATCAAGTGTTAGGCCCGCGTCCCGGAACAGCCTCTCCACGGTGGTCCGCTTGTACTCCCGGGGACAACTAGGCAACCGGGAAAGAGGGCGCACTTCCTCCCTCAGCCTTTTCAGCTCCCCAGAGAACGGCATTGTGCTGCCCAACCGAACTACCAACCTAGTTTGTTTACACGATGAAAATAACTTTGGAGTACAAAGACTAGTAGATAAGTCGCATAGTTCCACTTTCTATTAACTGATGGCGCCACTTTATTATTATTATTTCTTCACGTTAACAGGACGGGATGGATGGGTTTAGGAAGTCAATTGAGTAAATGTAAGATCATGACAAAATTAAATGATTTAAATTTGAATTAATACCAACAAAATTCAGAGTATCGGATGTTTGCTGAGTATTTAATATTTCGTTTACCCTTCTCCATCGCTGGGCTTCAAGGGTAACCTGGCGCCAAGGTCGATGGCGGACGCGAGAAACGTCGGATACAGATCATGGCTACTCTCTGTCCACAGCTGTGTTCTTAGAATATCTTTAAGGCGTGTCATTCTGAAAAAATAAATAAAACAAGTCGCAGCTGGGCAGTAGTTGGGGTTACCTTATATTAATTTACATGAATAATCAGTTTCAAACATGAATCAAAGATAGGTATGGCAACAAAATGAAATAAAGTTTCAGTGAGGACAACCATTTGTATTTTTTTTTATCTATTTTTCAACTTTTAATGACAGGACAAGCAAAATGTATAAATTTTTTTCATACTTGTTTTCTTTCACTAAAGCAATGTTTAAAAACAGTCAAAACAATAAATAGGAGAGATCTGTGTCCAGCAGTGGACGGAATTAGGCTGATAATGATGATGAAAACAATAAAACTGTATTATGATATATGAGTTAACATTACTATATTATTAAATTAAAATGCAGAGGATTTCATTTAAGTAAAAGTAATTATAAAACAATACTGTTCAAAAATTTATTCTTGCATGCTGAGTCTGGCAATTTACAAAGCGTGATGAAATCGGGTATTTTTATATTACCTTTCTCCAAAAAGTAAAAAATCGGGAAATGAAATACTTGATTTATTGTACCTGTGCTCATCAAGGAGATCCTCGACATTCAGATTGTCGATTTTTAGTTCGACCTCATGTTTCGCCATATTCTCTTTTGGGTGTATTTTTAGTGTAAGCAACACTCTGCGAGTTTCATAGTCCTGCCGATTGAGACCTATCACCTCCAACTGGAATAAAAAAAATCAATTAACAATAATATTTACTAATACAGCAACACTTAACTTTTATTTGACATTCTCAGCGACACACTAATCAAAATGATATAAAGCAATTGAATAAATAGAAGATTTTCAGACAATATCATTCATTAATTTTTAGGCTACTTAAATAGGACTAAGTCCCCTACAAGGTCAATTAAAGGTGCAGTCTTAACCTTCAATAACCATCAAATAAAAAAAACCTATTATATTTTATAGAATCTTTTGCAGAATTTATACATAAAATATGTATGAAAAAGGAAAATGGTCTGGTTACAGTAAAATGTTAGTATAACAAAAACCATCTTATATTTTTGATTCTTTAAATGATATGATGTAACGAAAATTATAATTATGATATGTGATAATAATATGTAAAAAATATGTGAAATATTAAAAAAGTTCATACTTTTCATATATTCAGAGTAAAACTCACTTAGGACCAACAGAATTTTACTTTTTTTTTATTTAGTTAGTTCTTAAGATTTGAGTATAATTCTGCATGAAGATGTTAAAAATAGAAAAAATAAGAACTACTACTAGAACTAGAACTACTGAATTGAACTTTAAAGTACTGAATTGAAATTCAAGTTCAAACAGTGAACACACAACCAGACAATCAAAAATATCATATTCAACATTTTTTCTCAATATAATATTGCCGTAAATTCAGTGGATGAATAATGCATGCGGCTTACGTACATCTAGTTATTCCTTTCAAATATTATGTTCAAATTTATGTTCATCTTTTTCCGTATTCAATTTTACTTACTTTTTGTTTTCCTACTAGAATTAAAAAAGTTCCTAGTCGTTTTGAACAAAATAAAACTACGTAGTTTCCATTACACGGCCTTGGCATAAACCTTAGCCATTGGATTGAGATATTTACGGTTATCGGCATTTTTGTGCCTCGCGGTGGCGTGCCGAAAATAAACCCGGAGTGATGTCGTCCGCTGTATATGTAGCGCAACCATGACGGTAGCTCTGGCTTTCCTATCAGCGACGCGTGGAAACGGTACTGTTGATCGAATTCTGGAACAAGAAATAAAAAATTTTTCAAGGTTATCTATGACAGAGTCGTATTTGACAATGATAATAGCTTGTCAAAACACACATGAATATCTCATATCAAACCAAGCAGTGCTTGTTCTGTGACATGATACCTGGACAAGGGACAAATGCGTGTTTCTCATCACTCAAATATTTGTTCTTATAGGTATCGAACCTACAACTCCTGGCTGTCAGAGTCAGTAGCCACTGGAGCGACCAGCTACAAATAAATTTAATCAAGTTCCACCACTTCTTGATTGGTACGTGGGAAAGGAGCTTAAATAGGTACATATGGGTAATTATCACTGTTAGGTATAACGCGACCTGAATTTTAAGATGGTCACGATGTTGACTTAATTAAAAATTAACAAAAATAGGTTCGCGTTTGACTTTAATCGAATCTGATCGTGAGCAAGACGCAACCCAGGATGTAGCACGCTTGTATAGAAATAGCTTATTCACTCTAGTTTTTTAAAATAAAAATGATAACAGTTACAGCAGAAAAACCGTTCTAATATATACATTCATTAGGTGGCTGTATAAGTCTTTGTGTTTACGTTCCTACACATATAGTTCGACCGAGTAGGTACGTAAACTTAAAACATTTTAAAATAATCGATTAAAAATCTGTCCAAACAGTTATCTGTCTAAGGTATAAAACAGTAAAAAAACTACAGAAAATAACGATATTATTATTTATATACATCAGCTTACTCCGTTTCGATAGATTTTATCGCTCTACTTAATTCAAGATCACCCTTTAAATGATACATATAATTTGCATCCAGTGCTTGAATTATACTGGTGTTAGTCAATTAAAACAAAACTACCTACTTATATGAAGAAAAGTATAAAAAAAATAGATGTCATAAATACAGGGCAATAATTTTTTAGCGGATACTGCGATTGAACGTAAGCGTCGAATTAAATTAAATAAACGCACGATATTTTAAACACCTAACATTAAACAAACCTTGATAAGTCCAGTTGAATAAATTGGGGCTGATTGGTATAGAAAACATTTCTGTTTCCACGGCATTATGGATATGGCCGGACACGCTTGCAATAATCAATACTCCGAAGAATAGACTAAACGCCATTCTGCCCCTGTAAATAATTTTTTTTTTTTCATATTATTTATACATATATCTGATATCAAATAATATCAATCATCGCTACAGTAAGAAACACATTACAAAAACATATATTCATAGAAATACGTTAATATTCGTGCAGCATACCTACCTTACGTCGTAAACCAGTATGAGCACGTGAGAAAACCCGACCTAATTCACCAGAATAGAAACAAAGCAATCGATTTCCATTTTAACTGATTATAAAAGGTTGCGCACTGAATACGGATCGCACATGTGCTGCAAAAGCACGCTCCACAGAGATGTATTGCGTATTAGGCGAAGAAATAGAACATTAAAATGAACCCAGTTATTTAACTGCCTTATACACACCTTTTATATTATCATTATGAATAGTTGATCCGTGAGTGTAACTAAAATTTTACACGTTATATTTAATTAATTTGTTTCACTTAATAATAAGTAAATACGGCAGGTCGGACGACTTCATCTTGTAATCTCAAAATTGTCTTTGATTATTCAACCCACGCAAAATAATAAACAATAAACAACGTCGTGCTATCTGATTTATAAACATCCAATTTTAACTCTTGCGATAACGATTTACGACGTTTACGACAAAAATATGCAAGTACGTCCCTGAAAACGGGGCGTGACGTAAAACTCGAAACGACGTCACTGACTTACAACTAATAACAGACTGTTGTCGTTATTGATATTTACGTTCCGTTCCACATATTTATTGAACAGAGAATTGCTTTTAATGTTATCATACAAGATTTGTACAATTTTTAATTAAATCTTCCTATTGTTGACTTATCTCATAATTAATTTTAACATTAATTAAATTTCGTAGTTTTAGAGGCTTACGTAACATTGTACGTGACGTAACGAAAAATCGAAAAGTATAAAGAGATATGCGTAAAACAATACTACGTGTTGTGAAACAAAACGTCATTCATTCATTTCATTTGGAAATGTCAGAGACTTGAAAGGGCGAGAGCCGAGGGCGATTTCACGATATCGTATTAAATACGCTAAGCAAGGGAAAACAACAATTGCGACCATAATAATGTTATCAGTTGTGCGCGTAGATAGGGCGTACGCACGCCTGATCCGCCCAGTGTGGAAATAACTGGCAATTCAACATCATTAGTTTGTTTTCGGATTTTGAATCATGTTGAAGTTCAAAAAAATGGGTTCGGATAAAGTGCCGCTGCTGCTCGTCACTGCTAACGTCGGTTCCATATTTGAAGATGTGAGTAAAGTACCTGTAGTAATTATGATGCCTTAAAATGATAGTAATAATTTATACTTAAACATTTTTTACTCTAAACTTCTTGCCGCGTCGTACTAAGTAAATTTGTATATAAAAAAAAACATATTGTCACATTATTCAGTTTCTAGCTGTAATAGTTTGATTTGAACTTACATTTTGTAATATATAATTCATAAATTCCTTATGAATTATTATAACAATCAGTAATTTTAAAATTACAGTTAATTATAATTAAAATTAATCTTAATTAAGAACAAAATAAATATTTAAAATTACAATTAAAATTATATTTCTTAAATTGGGAGCAAAAAAATCAAGAGCGAAGGTGCATGATATTGGTATTAAAATCTTAATAATGCTTAAAATATTAGTAAATCTTATTTAGAGTTATTAGTAGATACTGTAGATACTGTCCAGGTCATTACAAGTAGTACTGCTGGGGACTTGGAATTAGTCGATTAGTCAGTGCTTTAATTGGTAAGTTTCTTAGTTAAATGTGCTTAGATTTTGCTCGCTTTGTTCATTAATGGTGTAGTCTTTACCTATGGGAACCACAAGAACTAACTTGCAGCTGTTACAGCAATGCTCATAAGTACCTTTAGTGTAAATTCAGGTAATTTTTTAAATTCACTGATGAGTATTGTTGTGCCCGGTTTATGGCGATAGGCTCATCACCTATTCCATGGGACTTAAATGTAATTGGTGAAACATGTATGGTGTTACAGATATTGATTTCACTCATTAAGGTAAAGATATGTTGTCATTAATTCATCATCAGAAGAACATTTCATAAGTCTTATATGGAGCTATGGGCCCCACGTTGGGAAACACTGTTGTAGAGGGTCAGTAAATGTGTCTCTTTACTGTTTGACCCTGGAAGCCTCCAGCACCCACAAGAGATTTTTATTTCCCACTTTGAGAAACATTGGCCTAGACCAATCTATTACAATCAGCAAAAAATGGTATAGATTATTCTTCAAAAGGGGCTGTTCACGTATTACGTAAGCAGGTTTATTACAATTATTTATTAATTCCCCACCCCCATTGTCAGCAAAAGTAGGCAAAGCTTGTGCTCCGGCCCTCCCCATTTTTACGTAAACACTGTTATATGTATAACATACATTTTCTTTTTTTTGCTCCAGCAATTTAAAATTGGAGTCATTAATATTTTTACATAAATACAATTAACTTGCAAGTCTGTTGAGCGAATGAACGGATGACCTTTTTTTTTTAATTGGAGGAATAAAAATGTGTTTCTTTCAAACATAGGCAAAGTATGAGTTGTCATGTGTGTACAAAAAGGTACACGACTACTGCTGATGTAATCACCACCTAGCCCCATCCGCCACCATGTCATCAAAAATAAGCAAAGCAAAGAACCCCCCAGCGCCCCTATACTGCTTATGTAATATTTGAATGACCCCGAATCCACAAACATAAACCATAAGTACTTCAGCAATATCTGAAAATATACAATCACCCAAAGTTGGCAGTGACCCTATCTTTATAGCATCAGATGGCCTGAGTTCCTGTTTCTAATTTATAAGATGTAAAAATCCTTGTCGAACGTTTTCATTATCAAATTTAAAAAGCAATTTGTACAAAAACTGGTAGCTACATTTTCTATGATTAAAGTGAAAGTAAGCTGGCAGGGACTAATGTAAACTGCTTTTTATTAGCTGCAATTATGTAACATTGAATCCTATATGAGACATAGTATAAATTTAGTCTGCAAATCCTAAATATATGTGACATGTACTTTTTTATATGTGTGACATGTAATTTTTGTATTATACAAGTTTCACATTTATGACACAGAATTGAAAAATGGCCAAGTCAGTATAGTTTAGTTTCAGTGTAAGTGGTCACAACTCTGACATCACTGATACTCCAATAAAATTTAAGTTCTGCATCACCAATATAAAGGAAAGGGGGAGGGGGGGATAAACTATTCAGACTTAATTATTAATTAACATAGCCATTCTCGTGGCATTCATAAACATTTTTTAATGTTGCTTTACTTTGACTTGTCTTAATTTTTTCATACTTATGAAAGACTGCCTTGATGGTTTAGCCATTGTAAGTGCAACTTTGGTGGTACAGGTCCTAGGTCTGCTACCTAGGGTGGGTGAAATAATATTGTGTTTTTAACTTTAAATTCTCAGTTAAATTTTAATTTTTTTTTATATTTTAATTTTTTTAAATTTAGGTTGGAGTCTGGATTTGTGTATGATGTATGGCAATAGGCTCGTCATAACTATACAATGGGATGTGTAACTTGCAAAGTGAGAGAGTGCTATGCTCATTTGCCTACCACTTTAGGAAATATATATGGGTTGTTATGTTATTATAGAATGTTATTGTGCCTATGTAACTATAGAATGAAATAAAATGTAATTGCATATATGTGAATAGGGGTCAATATGGTATGTGACATTTGGGTCACAATGATTCATCAGGTCAATGGGATACAGCTTAATTTAATTAAATCGTTGATTTAAAGCGTAGGCGCGAACTTCCTACGCATGTACCTGTGTCAAGCGTCTTGGGGGAATATGTTTTGTAATAATGCCAAAAACATTATAAATTGAGGGTGATAATGAGGGAAACAGAGACATTATATGATTACTGGTAGAAGCTATAAATAAGTAAATAGAATCTGCTAATGTATCGTTCATGCCAAGGAGCACTTTCTTAAACAGTAATTTGAAAGTGTTTTTCATAAGATTGTTAATTATTTAGTTGTGGTTTTACAATCACACATGTCAGCTGACATTAAAAGTTGTGCTATGAGGATAACGTAGGTAAGTCACCTCGTCGATAAGTAAAACTTTCATTGACGCAAATTGGATGACTGTCACGGATGTCGGCTGCGAGTTACGTTTGTCATAAAACAGACACCTTCCTAGAACTGTATAGGCGTAAGAGACGAAACGTGGTCACGCGTTGTTTTTATATGCTGACGGTACGCATAATCTGCTTTAGTTGATCTAATTGTATTAGTGGTTGCAGACGGTATTTAAATGGAATTATGTACTATGAGCTGCTGATGTTACGGAACGGGGATTTTTGACGTAAAACTCTTAGGGCAATTGGTATGGTTGTTATGGAGGAAAATTGTTCTCGACATCGTTACATTTTGATTAGTAGGTACCTGCTATACGCAATATGTTATGAATGTGAAATATGTATTAAAAACAAAGCGATATAGATTTTGCTTTCCCATTCTGGGGTCCGAGTATCAATCATTCATATAGCATTGCGTGTTATAACTATAGAATTTTGTGTTTTTTAACATTTGGTATTTCATAATGTATATAATTTAAGCTAACTTGTAGTTTTTTTTCTCTTTATCAATTTAAGTTTTACGGGGAATCGACCAACAAAATAAGTGGGTACCTAAGCAGTCCGTCGGACTGTTTTCAATTGTATCGTTTTCTATATGCAGTATGTCCTGTTGAAACTCTCCACCGTGTTCATTTGATAACACGATTTTCGAGCAAAACATTTTACTAGTCCAAAAAAAACATTTTGCAACACATCTTGCATTTCGGAGCTTCATTAGCAGAAGACATTCTCAAATGATTTCTTGGTAGCTGTCAGCTTTTTTGTTTCCGAGAAAGCTATGACATACCCATGTTTCTCATACCCATGTTTCCGTTTATGAGGTTTCTTATTTTAGACCTTCAATTTTTTTTATTTAAGATTAACATTTTTTACTAAAGGGGTTAATGCATTTCGTTGTAATTTTATGGTTAAATCGTCTACTGCAAATGTCTCGAAAAGGGAATGCAGAATTTTCGCAAGCTCTGGGCATTTTATAACCCGAAAATATATACCTACCATGTTTCAGTGTTTATTACATACGTTTATTATATATGAGTTTTCTGTTCCGTTTTGAAAAAAAAGACATATATCAAAGCTACGGAAATAAACTTTATAGGTAGGCTGGGTAGGGGGTAGGCTGACATTTTGGTAACTATACAAAACTTGCCGTAATGTCCTATGTCAAACATAAGCAATCAAAAGATTCCAAAAATATTGTGCGAACGAACATCGTACATTTATGTAGATACACTAGTAAGCAAAAATGAGGGTTATTTCTATCTTACTCTTATTATCAGTTAAAATAGGGTTTTCTATGTATAGATATTATGCAATATTATTAAAGTTGTGTTAACGCATAATAGCAAAAAATTAAAATGAAGCCATTAAAAGCTTTATATTCATTGAACATAAAGAAACGTCACATCACACTTGTAATCCCCGAAGGGGTAGGCAAAGGAGTGTAATACACTCCCACGTTTCACCAGTTACGTTTAAATCCCATGGAATAGGTGGTGAGCCTATTGCCATACACATTAAACATTTTAGTTAGAATTTCGATGCAGGCTAATTGGTAACATATTTGTAATAAATACCTCTACTTAAGAGTGAAGTGTTTTAAGTAATAGTACATATTCTACTATTATAAAAACATTAGCCGATAAATTTCTTTGAAGTGAAAAAATTATTGCGAACACAAGTTTTAAATCAACATGCATTGGACTAGAACGGTGAAGTGTGTATTAGCTCAGTGCACTGGTGAAGGGGACCCGTGGCCAATAACGGGACATAAAAAAAATTGCGAGCCCCAAATTTTAACGTTCAATTTAGGTGTCTGTCTTAGTTTTTTAATTATTCTTTGTTTTTCGTTCTTATTAAGAATGCCTTCAATGGCTTCCCATCTTATCGCTGTTCATTTGTTTTCAGCCTTCAGTAATGCTACCAATATGGACATCGGAATTTCTTCAAGCGGTTTCTAGGATGGATCCGAAGTTTATAGCGTTACATCTTCAGGAGGTTGGCGGCAAGGCGTACGAGAAGTCAATGCAGTACGTTCAGGATTTCGTGCAGCGCCTCTGCGACTGCCCCGAGCTGCGACTGTACGACAAGATCAGAATCTTCCTCGATGAGGACTTCAGCTCGCCTGAGAAATTCACGGTGAGTCAATTTGTACCTAGTTTTCTTCGGTACTGCGGTAAATACCCATTTTTCCCATAAAAATTCCAGTGATAGGTTCCTGTAGGAAGTGTGGAATAAAGATATACATATATCTGGGAAAACCATCACTGTTCTTAGTTAACTCACATTTCCCGGGGCTGCTATATAAATATTTGGCGGATAAATGTTTATTAATATCTATCATTAAAAAGAAAAAAAAGTTACTTTTGTTCATGTACTATAACAATAAGAATATGTCTACAGATTAGTTACTAGAAATGTTGTTAAAATAGCTAACAAATAACACTTGGGCAACATAAAACTTAAATTAACATTAAAATAACACTTGGGCATGAGCGTAAGAGAAACCTTATGAAACAGAGATGAGCTACACATGTTTTTATGAATAGAAGCTTGTGAAAGAAATCACGAATGAAAAATGTTACGGCCAGGTGTAGTGAAAAGCTATGTCATTCTTCAGTTGATAGATCATTATATCATTATCATGATCTTCGAACACGGGTCTGCCCTCAGAGAGGGATAAGTTAAGGCCAGTCTGCTGCTTTTGCCAACGATGCCTTTTTTGCCCTTTTGTGTTGTTCTATTATCTTGAATGTTAATACCTGTTATTTATAATGTAGCTATATAAAATGATTTGGAAAAGGTTACTATAAAATAAGAATATTGTGCAAAGTGGGTTACGCGACTGAAGGTAGGTCTGCTGTGAATATCGATTGTATTATTTATAGACGGTCTCGAAGGAAATTGTCCGCGAAACGCAATAGGTAGGTATACTAGCTATTCATTACACAACAATATTTCACAATGTCGCAGTTCTTTCTCTTGGGACTCGTAGTGGACGCCAGTGCTACGTGTAAAAGTTCGTGCACAAATACAGACCATGGTCTAAATAGATCAAAAATGTATTTCGTATTAACGAAGGATTATTAAATTATATGAATTTCTAAAAAGATTTTTGAGACACATCTGTAACAGATACTAAAGTCGTTATTCAAATTTCTGATCGGACGGAAATTGAACTCGGAACCCATTGAGCGAATGACCTGCATGATTACTGGAATGTCAGAGGGTCTAACAATGTAATGAGTTTATGTTAACTTTTTTCAGGTTAACTGAAAATGTCAGACAAAAGTTAATATTTTATTGGTCGGTAATTTCATAAACCCGCTCTCCATTATCAGCTCTAATATTAAACATTCTTCCTTTGGTAAATGGCCTCTGTGATCCATGCCGATCTATAGCCGTGCAAAATTGTAATATTCGATATACTTAGTGCGAAAAGTTTTTGAAGCGTATAGTATATGATACGTAAAAGTTACATCATATTACATTGTAATCAAAGAGATAAACGCCAACGCGTATCCGCTGATTCGTGTCGAATACTGTACGAGTATTGTTGTCGGGATTGAGGGCTTAACAACTGCATATTGTCCGATAACAATGTGATATTATATCACTCACTACCTACCACGTCCAAGGGAGGGACGGACGAGGCGGGGGCAGG
>DWME01007606.1:0-12473 GCA_018244795.1 Parelbella ahira ahira
GCCGTAGCATGACTAAATACTCTCATTATGATGGAACTCTGACACCATTATTAACGCCTTATATTAATATTAAACATAGCTCTCTCTCACGACCTTATTTTTATAGTACGTAGTAGATCATAGTAGACCACTAAAGTTGTCACTATTAAGGTAACAATAATATAATTAGCCGCAATCAATATTTCGTCCATCGCGTCTATCGTGTGTTACATATAAAGACGCTGCGTCAGATTTGTGTCACTATATCTGATGGACGTCCGTGATGTGACGTGATCGTCAGTAGCGATCACACTGCCCGACCATGCCAGCGGCCCGAGAGCCCATTGTCCACCAGTTAGCTTATCTGATGGGGAGGTATTATCCTGGTGTGCTGACTGCGAGCCTCTTGTTGAGGATGTTAGGAGAGATTTAACTGCATACTGATGTTCGTTTGCATTGTTTTATTTATGACGTTGCAACGTGAAGACTATTCTGAGAGTTTATAACTATTACGACTTTGGTTTATGGTTTTGTAATTATAAAAGCATTTATTCACTTTTTATAAAAGGACTGTGTGAGGGAAAATGATGAGTGCTTTGATCGAGTGTAATAATTTGATAAATGGATGAAAAGTTTAAAAGAAAATGTTGTTATAGAAATGACACTTCAATTTACACTTCATATAAATATGTTTTTGTACGGCAGAGTGTAGATAATACTGTGCAATTTAGTCTTATATCTGAATTAACGATTTTATGTGTTGATACTCAATAGTATGAAGTACAGTCTTAAAAGCAAAGAGATATTTGACGTTCGGTGTTCTCTACCTATCCCGTTAGGGACCAGGCCTGATATACATATAATAATAGCAATATAACAAATGAAAATATACCTATCATTTTTCAAAGTACCTTCAATAAATTAATGTATGAAATATATCCTGTTTCCAGCAGGAGTCAGAATAGGACATGTCTACCCCGGCTCCACACGGCGACCCCAGCCCTGGCCACGTAGCGTACGTTTCGACAAACACGATAACATGATTGCGCAATCTGTTTATGTTATTGTAGCAATGCCACAAATATTTTGTATCCGTACTTATATCTGAAGATAATGGAGATATGTAGAGATAAGCAAGTAACATGTTTCGTAACAAGCGATTGTAGTGGTGTTTATAATATATCAATCTATTCTAAAATCTAAGTTGGTCGAGTGGTGGCAAGCGCGAATGACGATCGGCAGGTCCTGGGTTCAAATCCCGGGTCGGTATATGGCAGTAGGCTCACAACCTGTTCCATGGGACCTAAACGTAACTGGGGAAACGTGGGAGTGTTCTTCACTCCTCTGCTTACCTATTCAGGCGTTAAAGGCGTGATATTACGTTATATAATTTATATACGACGTCCCCATAGTACCTTATACTTAATTACACAATAATATTACCTATCTCTATAAACTCTAAATGGTAGAGTAGATACGGCTCTATGATAGAGTATCGATACACTGATATCTAGAAGCAATGTTTCATAATAATAATAATCTTTATTTTTTAATACCTACATTCGTTTGTTAATAAGTACCTACCGCTTTTTTAACCTATAACTTTTAAATTCCTTTAAGACTTATTATTTGTTTGTACATTTTTTTAACCTTTAATTTGTTATAACCTATATACCAATTTCTAACTGAAATGCAGTCTGTACTGCACTTGTAGAAACTAAATGTTACAATTTCCGGTTTCAGAAATAGCGACTCTTATAACCAACTTGGAATAGCAGGGATGCCGTCTAATACTATCTGGGGCAATTTAAGATGTCTTGAACAGTTTCTTACTGTTAACCATACAGTTAAAATGTTAATGGGCTGGGAATCAAACTGCTATCTTATTTATTACAATCTCGTCAGGTCTCTCATGAGGTACGCAGGGAACACCGAGTGCCTATTATGTCTACCATTATAGCAATGACATGCGACTCTCACATTCATTATCGCTTCATATACGTATTTAAGTAGGTAAATACCTACGTATTATTTATATTGAATTTATCGTTAATATGTATAACATATTTATAGGGCAGCATAGAAAAGCTAATCACACTCTTTTGGTAGAGATCAATGAAATCAAATAAATGCTATCTTACTCTTACTAACTGTAGTTACGTGTGTTATTAATGATTTCCAACGAATGCTACCTAATCTTAAACATATAACTTATTTAGAATTGACAATTGTTTTCATATTGTCGGGCGTAAAAGTAAATGATACGGCGAAAAATAAAATTTAATGTTTTTATTACGCCATTAATCTCACACGAACCGCAATCTCATTGTAATTGTTCCTACAGCGAGCGCTAATGAACGATGTACGATACAACAAATAGGCTTCCGAAGGCGTCTGCTAAAATACTCTCGAGGACTTTGAACAACACGACGAACAAAGCTCGCTCGTAAGCACGGAGAGCCGGGGATGCGCGAGCGGGGGGCGTGGCTATGTATCGAAAGCTCGCGACGGGATTGGTGGACCCACGAGCACAAAGCTGCCGGGGCGGATGCCCCACCGCCCGGTATAAATAGTAACGCCCGCCTCCGCGCCCGCCAGTCCACTCGCCGCTCGCAGTGTCAGCGCACACGCGCAGCGCGTTCCGATCTTTGCTAGTGCCGTCACAAGTGTTCAATATGGTGAAGTTCGAAGGAGATTTCAGTATCAACGCAATTCTGATGAACCATGCGGCCGGCAAGCCGCCGCCCTCGCCAACCGCTTCTTCCATCGCCTCGCCTTCCGAGGCGGACTTGAGCGACTCGGAGCTAGACGTCACCGGCACCGAGCCCGTCGACTGCACCAAGCCCAAAGAGGACGACGATAAGAAAGACAAGAAGCACGAAAAACCTGCGTACAGTTACAACGCACTCATCATGATGGCCATCCGCAACAGCCCGGAGAAGCGACTCACGCTCAACGGAATCTACGAGTACATCATGACCAACTTCCCGTACTACCGGGAGAATAGGCAAGGCTGGCAAAACTCTATTCGGCACAACCTCAGCCTCAACAAGTGTTTCGTAAAAGTGCCGCGACACTACGACGACCCTGGCAAAGGAAATTACTGGATGCTGGATGCGTCCGCCGAAGATGTGTTTATCGGTGGCACGACCGGCAAGCTACGCCGTCGGTCCGCGCTCAATGGGCGCTCGCGGCTCGCCTGCTTCAAGCGACCCTTGTTCCCGGGAGCCCCTCTGCCCGGCACGTATCCGCCCGCCACGTACTCCCAACTCGTGGGCCTCTACTCGCAATTACTGTACCAGCGATACGCACCCATGCAAATGAAGACGCCACCCGTTGCGCCCAGTGCAATGCATCCAGCGTTCCGCGGTGAAATGGGGTATGGAAGTTTACCTTACTCTCCCGCGTTATATGGCGAGAGATTACCTTCAGCGCCGTTCCTGGGGCAGACGTTGCTGCAGGGCTCGTCGCTCGCGCAGACGTCGGCGCTGCTGGCGCAGACGTCGCCGCTGCTGCCGCCGTCGCCGCCGCTGCTGGCGCACTCGCCGCCCACGTCGGGCGCGTCCAGCCCCGAGCTGCCGTCGCCGCCGCACCACGCGCTGTCCCCGCACATGTACAAGCCGGTCACGGTGCTGACGCGGCAGTGAGCGCACCACTCATCTCGCAATCTCCAAGAGGCTGACGCGGAAGGTTCGCGCTTCAGACTATTCATCTGTGATTTAGATTTAGTGTTACGAACGGACCAGTGGCCGCCGGCGCCAGAGGTAATCTCGCAGTGTACCCGACGTCAGTTCGCAATAAATATTGTACGCGTTGTAACCGATTAGCATTCCGCTGTTGTTAGTTGCTGCATATTCTATAATGTAAATAATTCCAAAGTGTATATTTATTGAGTAGCTTAAGCTTAAGATAAGAACTTGTATTGAATAAATGAAAAAATTGTCCCCATTAAATTCTCTTTTATTTGCCGGTCGGCGGTGGGCGCTTTCTATGGTGAATAATAATATTATTTGTATTTTATATAATGCATAATATACATGCAATATTTGTTATTGCGGAGAATATACGAAAAAAGTGACGCCACTACAGCGTCATTAACGTCGCAGTTGCGATTAGATTATATTTAATTTAGGCCTACAGTGTGACGCACGCCCGCACCTCAGTCAACACACTTTCTACAGCCGAGAAGTTGTTAAATTTTAATGAGTGTAAACATTCCAATAAAATTATACTGATCGTATTAAGTAATGTTGATATCGAATAGCTGACATAAAATGTGTGTAACGCTTTCGACATCACTAATAACGGGGAACGAGAGTAATTTAATTAAAAAAAAAAATGCTCAGTACACAAATTTACAAAGTTCTTTCCTCAATTACGTTTAAAGAAAGTATACTCAAAGTTAGACACACAGATACCAAACATAACATATCCTAGATTAACTGCTTTTCTTATTTAAATACATGCAACCTTTGTCGTTTTCAAAATACATTCCTTAGAACGTTATTCTAAGGCTTGAACGGCTATAATTCGTAAGTATTTTAGAAGGATTACGTTAATACTAAGATTACTTCATCTGTTAGTGGAACAGCCAACGTGAGTAAGCTTAGTTTGCGGCTTACTTTATTTTACTAACTCGGTATTTGACATTGTTTTAGTACTGTTGTAAATAACGACTTAAGTAGTAATGAGCCAATGAGACTTTGGCTTGACATTTACATCTAATATTTTAAATCAACTTCTATTCTTATTATAAGTATATTCAATAATCTGGTTTCGAAATTGTTTCCAACTTCTTATTTTTGGGATTCCAACATCTACTTAGCCCGCACGAAGATCTATTAATAATTCAAAAAATATATGACATTAACGATCGCGGTTCCAAACACCTCCCTGTACGATATTGCTTTATTTCGATTGTGTCGTTTTAAATATTGATAGCGCTATCAATAAAGAATAAAGATAACTGTTATAATTCTTAATATTTATTGAAACAAAACAAGATTATAAAGTAGTAAAGAGCAAACTTAGAGCACTTACGGTAGTTACAGACTCTGTTTAAAACACATTATAAATAAATTCATTATTGTAGTTTATTGTAGTGTAGCGGTTGGCAAAACTGATCGCTAGGCCGAGTCGTAGGTTCGATTCCTACCTAGAGTAAATATTTATTCAATGAACACAAATATTTATACTGTGTATAGTACGCGTAAATAGTGCACAAAATATATAATCTAGGTATGTATGTCAGTATATCTTAATTTGTGTGCATATACCTACATATGTATGTAGTTTATCAGCCATCTGATCAACATTGTACAGGTTCTGCTTAGCTTGTGATAAGACAGCTATCTGTGGAGATGTCCTATAACATGTAATATTTATTATAATTATTTAAACATACCAATTCACATACACACAGCAATTTACGGATAACGATGTCGTTCATGGCAAACATTCTTGGTACCGTGGTCATTTGTCATGGACCCCTTAAAACAGACAAAATAAAATGAGTCAAACTTAATCAAGATATTGACAACATATTTTTCTTGATATGTCTTTTTTAAATAAAAAATGAACGGATCTTATCGAACGAATTATGCACTGAAGTTTATAGATTAATTTTAAATTTTAGGAATTCTTTAATTCAATATTTAATTTCGTTTTGTTTTGTTCATTTCATTTTATTAAATCGAAATATGTCATTTTGTAATACCTAATCTAGGCTAAGCCAGCAAATTAATCCTCAAGTGAAATAAGCTTACATATTTATCATTTTATAACTGTGTATCTACATAAGATTATTAGTATATTATATGTCATAACTACATAGGACATGTATGTATATGTTATATAACTATATGGGAACAGATTTTAAAAAGGTTACATTGATTCTAACTCTGTAAGTATTGACTAGTTTTACGTCATCCACTTTTTAGAATCACATTTCAAAAAGCCTTTGTGTATTGTATATGGATCTATTATTTTTATATTATCAAGCCAGCTCCCTTACGGGCTAGGTTTAGAGCACTTCTTTTTATAATTTACAAAATCCACAGCTTAATTTATTAATACATACTTACTGATGTCAATAATGGATGTACTCGTATACATCCCGGTATAGCCAATTTAAATATTTCTGTCCTTCCAGACCCGCCGTTCTTCTTCCATATGCATCATTCCCCTCAAACATACACGCCGGTTTCTGATACTTCTGACTCTCCCGTCCATCAGTATTTGTTCTACTTCATGAAGCCTAGGTTTACAAGAGCCTTCCATAAAGTTATCATTATATTATTGCAACGTCAACGGATTTAAATAATACTATAAGATAATAATGTACGTTCAAACTGATACAGGGTTCCTTATAATGTTCATATCGTCGACGATAATGATTAACTTGCTATGATTAGGAACAGATATACAGCTTATTTCAATTGAGGATTAGCTCGATACATTTATGTCGTCTTTCATTTGAAATTACGTGTTTGATAAATTAATTTATAGACCTTCTTTCTGGTTAAAAAAATCATGTCACGAAAACAATCTAATCACAGTCTTAACTTAGTTACTCTTGTTGTGTGAATTTAGACTTTACTTTGATTTATTCATATTATATTGGCCTATTTACGGATTAGTTAACGGAAGTGATTCTGAGAGTATCAACAGCTATCATGCCACGACAATATGAACATACCAGTTCATATTGTCGTGGCATATCCCACTTTAGTCTCTTAGTTTATAAATATTTATACAGCGGATTATGACAGTTTGCGAAGCTCAGTGTGATATTGTTTCAGTGAAAACATTTAATACGGTGTAGGTTTATTTGTTAAATGGATTGATTTTACGAATTCTACGGATTAAAGGATCAGAAGATTACAGTTTTTTAGGAAGTTCAGATTACGTTACACGTCGAGTAGATAATGAACACTGCAATGCGCTTACAGCATGTTATTTTATGTTAGATAATTTTTATAGCATGAATTTTTTTACTTGTGTCTAAAATTTTGGATTAAATAAATATTCCGCTACTAAGTAAATTAGATAGTTGTAATTTTGTTCGGCATAGACTTGACTAAAGCATGATCGACTGGTAAGTATTTGCTATTGTCGAAGATGAGGTTTTTTGATTTCGCTGGCCTGTAGGTATAGTTGTTACCCGTTAATCCAATCGTAGAGCCGGGATCACGGGTACGATTATTTAACAACAGTTTATGAAACGCACACAAAGGTTAGTTCGATGTCCAGATGAAAACCTAAGTAAGCGTAAGTTTTGCCTGTTTTGCTGTCGGAGGGCCGTCAGCAGGATGTCCCAATGAATTATTAGAGAACCAGTCAGTTATGTTCTTAGATGTGCTCCTAATCCTTGCCACTGTTATATAAACGGCCGCGCGCGATTCATGAACGGTTATTACGTACAGTCGTGGTGTGAGTACCACTTCTTTAAATTATATGAATTTATTGTTGTGATTATATAAATTATATAAATTAATTATTGTATCGTACACATGGCTTAACACAGTCAGTGATTATTTTATTTTTAAAGTGCGTATACGTACTGTCTGCCGCGACAGTATTGATATCATTTATTCACTTATATTGGCAGTTGTTCCTCTGCTTTTATTTTTAAAACTATTATGTCCGAATTGTGTGATTGTGTTAACATGGCGACCATCTTAGTGCTCGTAAACAGCAACGTGTGTATTAGATAACTTTTGATGACGTCACAGTTAATATCTATTGAGCAATTAGCGCGTAATTGTGTTAGGCGATAGGCTCACTCCCTATTTCACAGGACGTATAAAATAACTTTTGAAACGTGGGAGTAATACACTCCTCTGCCTACCCCAACCAAGAAACACAGGCGTGATGTTATACTATTATTAGATATCATTTAGCGCGTGTTGTCATAAATTTTTATAATTAATACTAAATAAAAATTCGACCTCATTCATCACGAGCAAATTAGTAAAACACGGCACTTTAAGAAAAGGAAATTTTATAATATATTAAGAACATTTTATTAATATAACTTTTACATGAGAAATTAAAATTTACGATGTCGACACCGCGCCGGTCGGCACGCGATCTCGCGCCAGTGTGTTGTAAGTGTAGTGCTTGAATTCCTGTTTACTCTTTTAAATCTAAACAAAGCCTTTATATTCGATAAACGAAACTAAGTAACTCAGTTTACAACTAATTACGCGCTTACAATTACTGTATAGAGTATAAATATGTACCTACATAAAATACAAGTGTATAAAAATTGTTCCAATCGATAGTCATCATCTAGCTTTTCTTCAAGTTTATATTCGCCGATAAAATAATTTTATCGATACGCTAGGTCTCTCATAAGGTAGGCAGACAGCATCGAGTACCAAATATCTCTTTCCTTGTAGATCTGGCATAGTTCTACGTTCATCTATGTCTTCACATACATATTTCATACATAGAGATTATTAGATTTCTATATCACCTTTGATATAAGTTAAATTGTCCCTATTATTGCCACCGATCAGTCACTGATATAATAGATATATTACTTTAAACAACCTCGCATCTTACAATTAGTAGATAACTATAATATTTAAATGTGTCTATGTAACCTTTGAAGTCGTAATGCTATATATCCAATGCAAATATTCGCTGCTTAGCAGTTAAACTATTTGCCGCGGTTAGCTGCCCTTGAACCATGCACAGACGCCTATATTTATATTAGTTCTATGCCGATTTCCGTAATACGTCATAGTGTCAGCGATTTTGGCTAAATTTTAATTTACTGTGGATTTGATATAATTAAGTTAAATTCAATTAGCATACAATAAAGCAATGACTTTGAGAAGTGACCAAGTTGATTATTTTAGAAAAACAATTATACACACACGTGTAAAGGCATAGCGCTGAATGTACATACTATATTCATTCCTGTCAATTATATTCATATCCATCAATTCAGGACCAAATACTTTGTGAAGGCGAGGACTGACTGCTATGGCTCACCTTGGAATAGGCTTAAGTCCATCAGAGGAATAACACAGAGTAACAATCATTTCTTCCCATAATATACATTAGTGGTAATTATAGCTCCATTCGGTTTTAATATTTATTTGAACCTGTTTTATTGTATTGTCACTTAAGTATCAACCCGATGGAACTCATTTTAGTAGTCGTGTATTAAGTGCGACGATGCGCGTACGTTTCGTTAAAAATGACGAATATATAAATTTATTATTAGATCACAAACTAACTAACATTTAAGTAACTTATAATATAACGTTAATAACATAAGTAAAATTGGTAATTCCGAAAGTCTCAAATAGAGAATAAAACGAATTGAGATAAATTAACATGTAAACTACAGAAACGGATATTTTATAAAAAATGATAAAACGCTATAATATCGAATAATAATGTTTAATGTAAATTAGTAGTTGGAAGACATTGCTTTCAGATAAGTGCTGTGATAGAGGAGGCTCACCTAGTGAGGAGATTACCAATTTAGGGATACTTCCGAATATTTATTCTTTTACATACCTGATGTGATTCTTCTACTTTTATCACTCTTTACATTTACTAGACAGGAACTGCATTTGCTCCAGGGCTCTCGGCAAGCACTGAAATGCGCTGCCTAAGTTTAAATGCACTTTAAATTACAATGTGTTTTTCTCTTTCTACCTACCCTGTAAGACACCTGGCGTAACGATCTAAAGTTTATGGAACGTTCGAAACGGCTATTAGATTGTGGGACGGTGGTGCCACCAAACATAGGTATCTATCGGTAGGTATCTATCGGTAGGTATCTATCGGTAGGTATCTATCGGTAGGTATCTATCGGTAGGTATGTAGGTACATACGTACGTGTTGTGTCTAAATTATAATAAGTAAATAATCGAGATTTCTGTTTGATATGATTGTAATGGACGTGTTTTCAGCACGACATAAAAACACTGATAGTATGTAATAGGTATAATCGATTGCCACTAATCTGGTGATAGCGGACGGCCCGGCGCAGATCCGGCATGGTATTACGGCTATGGGCCCACCTTCTTGTTTCTTAAGAACTACTCGCGGCACGTGACACCTATTGATGCACTAAGTGGACATAGAAAATTATGTCCATTAAAGTGTACAGGGTTCCCGCTTTCTCTGTCTAAGCCTTTGGTCAGATGTACGATCAGTATCAGTGTGTGGAGCGTAATATTGTCTTTATAAGCATGTATTTACAAACGTGTATATCTAGGTTACAAACTAGTCTAGTCACCACAGTAAAGACTGACTAACTCGTCTCGAAATATATGATGAAACAAAAATAAATGACACAAAACTCCATTGCTTCTAAGTTTCCATTTACACCATATTCCGAATGTTCGCTCCTACAAACAATGAAATTTAATACTTCATTCATCATCATCATCATCATCAGGCTATCTCAGTCCACTGCTGGACATAAGCCTCCCCCAACGAGCGCCATCGCCCCCTGTCTTCGGCTTGTTGCATCCAGCATCTGCCTGCAGCCTTTCGTACCACGTTTAAATTAGGTATAGATATTATCCAGGAATTACGTTTATTTTATTAAAATATCTCACAATAAATTTATGACTACGATAACATAATATGAACTTTGTACAGGCAGACAATTCATATAAAATACCGCATTATGAACAAACGTGTTCATATCATGCAGACGTTTTGCGGTGGTTGGTGGTGAGTAGTGGGTACTTCGCAGCGAAGTGCTGATTGTTACACACCTAGATAGCGAGAATTATTTCAGCGTCGCATTAAACACTTATTGGTAATATGATTCAGTTTGCAACTTGATTTTATACAGTAATAGCGTCTATTTAAAAAGTTTCTTGAAAGTTCTAGAACCATCCAACTCTATATATTGGGTAAGTTATAATTGAATTGTAAAATTATTCTCTAATTTGTTCCATAATGTTTATTTGCTGTTTTGTAAGGTTTTGTAAGGAACTTTGACAACTCGCACTTGGCAAGTGTGACAGATTACGGCAGAGAGCTTTTCTCATTTTGAGAATAAATCCGGGTCCATCAGGGTAACAATGATGGGGTTGATAGTAATGTGTTCCAAGTTTCACCAGTTACGTTTACGTCCCATGGAATAGGTGGTGAGTCTATTACCATACACAGTGCGCAGACCCTGACTCTGGGTCACTATTAGAAATTCTAAATTAGAAAAATCCAATTGTACCCGAACCGGCCGACCCGGTAACTCGACCCGGGATTTGGACCTCCTGATCGGCAGTCGCGCTTACAATCACCCGACCAAAGAGGCAATCAAATACATATTAACAACAAAATACGCATACTTAGAAATACTAAGAACAAAGAACATAACATCGAAACTCTAGCCACCGTCACGCGGTCCACCACTCGATCCTAAGATAAACAGATAAAGAAAACATTGAATTTTCTAAAAACCTTCATAAATTAAAAGATTGCATTAAACTGAATTAGAGTATGTATTGATGGATAACATAATCTCAAATTATTATCAATGTAAAATATTAAAACACTATAATTCATGGCCCTTGCAATAAAATTCACGTATATTAGTAGTAAAGCCATGTTGAGCATTTACATATATGGATGCAGCCCTTAGAACACGTAATTGTTAACCAATAGCCAAGCAGAGTCATTAAAAACATTAGAATTATCACTAGACTGTTCTAGCTCTAGCTAGTTAGCTAGCTAGCTAGCTTCTAGCTCCGGTATGAAGTCTTAGATTGGGTTTTAAGCCGTACTGACCCTGCGTAGTAAATTTGGATCCTTAGGGATCCTAAGGACTAGGAATAGGAGCAATGATTAATTAAAACCCATGAAATCTTTAAATTAATGTAGGTACATACTAATTTAATTAACAATTAAAAGGTTTTTCAAAAAATTTCAGGACGCTTGTGTACGTAAATGTGCATCATGACTTTCCTTTTGATAAATAACTAACCACAATCGCATATTTTCTGTCAGCTTTAATGAAAAGTTCATTAGAATTAACAGAGAATTTTGTATAGACAGCAAAAAACCCTCCGTTGAGTAATTGGATGTGATGTTAATGCAGCTAGAATTTTTGTAATTCTTTTTGAGCGGCCCAAACGTCAATCACAATATCACTCGCCATTGGATCCCGCTACTTTATAACAAAAACATTAGTTTTTTTTTCAAACTAGGTATTCAAAATTGCAATGTGTTAAAATTCATGGCCGCACCATCTATCATTTGGACTTTGTTTTAATTCATAAGAGGCACCGACACGCAAATATCTGTAATTGTTTTTATATAAATTTAGTATTATTTAAAACGGCCTCTGACGATCTATCGTTACGTAGGTCGGAGCCCCCTCCGAACCACTCTTCAGCTGGGTGGCGTGATAACATGTATATTTAAAATGATTTGCATTGAATAAGAAGAGCTTAAAAACGATCTTAGTGGCATGCTATCAGATAAGCCTATGTTCAGCAATGAATGAAAACAGT
>DWME01007607.1:0-12472 GCA_018244795.1 Parelbella ahira ahira
CTTTTGGCACGTAGTTTGTTATTAATTAAATGTATTTAAATATTTATTAGAATTTTTTACTTTTAAGGTCAAATTAGCTTGAGAAATTTAAATTTAAATTTTGCTATAGTTTAGTTTAAGGAACTTATTGAATATACATATTATTGTAAATTGACAATTTCTGTAACCCAAGAATTTAAACATGGTTAGGTAATTTAATATTTATTTCATTTATTTATTATAAATGAATGAGCGAAATAATATTAACCTAAATATAATTAAAATTGGTCTCAAATCTAAGTTAATGGAAGTAATATGTAGTGTTAAAAGTAAATTTGTATTTTATCCAAGTTTCCAATTAGATAATTAGAAAGCTCCTGAAGAAAATAGAAGTAAAGGGCATTCTTATAGCTTAGTTTCATTAAAATTCGTATACACATATATCTATTTGCATTAATACATAACATCTGGGAGTCAAAGTGCAAAAATATTTTTTAAAAATGCCAAACTCTCCAGAACTGAACTGAGCTTAAGATGACAATTGGTGCGACCGTTAGCCACACTTCGGTGCTGTATAACGAGTGCCGTTAATCTCTGTCAGCCCCGAGCGACAGGTACACAATGCGGATCCATATCTTAAGCCTCCACCGATGTATTATAATATCCGTGGCGTCATTTGATATCAATTGCCGTATTGAGCACGAAGTATTCATTAAAAAAAAGCGGGACCAATAAATAAATAACCAATTAAAACGAAGTACTTATAACAATAATTTTTATTATGATAATCACGCCAGCTGCTTTATAGGATAAGCAGAGATCATCGAGTGAATAATGTCTGTAGCCTTTCAGATCTGGTGTGCTTCTACTTCATCTTTCTTCATTAAAGATAAACTTTGTAATTATTTTTTTTAAGCTTGCCTGAGTCATAGTAAAGGAGAGAACAGTGTGCCCAGCCCATAAATGTGTGGCCAACGACGCATTCAAAACGACGCAGGGTACAGTAGCTATAAGGATTGAGAACACCAAAAATACGAAATAAAATTCGCAAATGTATTATTTAGGGATCAAAAGGCATTTATAAGCAAAGTCCTTCACTGTGTACAAATGTTGTTGGAAGGGACAAAGCCAACAGTATCTAATGTTTACTGAGACAACTGGGTGCGCTGAGTTCAGTCGTATTATCTCAATCGACGTTTCCGTAAGCAATAACAAGTAACGTTTGACACGCTGCTAGTCAGATAATACAAGGATACTCACACGTATTGCTTCAATACCTTACGTCATTATCAAGCTCTGAAGCCCGCTAGTGTATATAGTTCACGCTGCAAGTGATAACGACGAAACGAACAACACATACGAGTACCCTCCTATCGTTGTGATGTCTTTATTATCAGCTTCAATTTCAAGTTGACTCTGTATTAGCCGACTGTCCATCGTCAGTCTGGAGGCCAATTGTAAATCATAGAGGAATTTGTCCATAATTCCCAAGCGGCGTATGCGTTTTGGGGCTCACATTAATCAATTTGCTATTGATTTAAATATTGTACTACTAATATTCTTATAAGACACGCTTACAAACTTTATAGCGTTTACAAACAAAATTAAAATTTTTGAGCAGGTCACTTTTTAAAATGGTCTTAGATATTTTAGTTTTTATATGCTAAAAACATATGTACATACATATTTATATGGTTGTTATTTCGACCAACGCAAACATTAAAAGTTTGATAGTTTGATAGCTGCAACATTCCTTTGATATAAACACAGGGAAAAACGAAATTTAAAAACATTTTCGCGACAATTCATCAGTGAAGGGTTTAGTAGTACAACGTATCTACCAATATTTTATGCTCCTTGTCGATAAAAACACAAATAAAAAAGAGAGAAATAAATAAAGAAAATACAAATACATTACCCAACATGAACCAAATCATGAGTGACAAAAGATAAGAGAAATTTTATGTTTGATAAACAAACGACTGTCGTATTGAGTATATGAGTATACGTTTTGTGCCATAAAACCTTTATCGTAGATATTGTAAAAGCTCATAATAACGAAATAAGAAAAAAGAGAGTATATTGATCAATTTATTTACTTATACTGCGACTTCATTTTGCTTTCTTTTTAATGGAGATTAGATTTTTAATGTTTTAGAATTGGTCAACAGAACATAAAACCTTGTTGAGTAAGTAAAAGTAGCGATAGTCTTAGCGGCTTAGAGATCAGCATCCTACTGCGGCTATCCCGCATGTAACTGTTTCTCTAAATAATTACGCGCTTCTTAAATATTTAATATAATTTCCTGTAACGGAGAAGAAAAACGTATAAAGCAAATCTACACAGCTTACGGTTAATAAATAATAATAATTACTATTAATAATAATAATTATTTATTATTATTTCACCTTACGGCTCTCCATGATATTCTTTATTCCCGTATATGAAATCTGATATCGAAAACTTAGCAACCGTGGCACACTAGAGGCTTAGCCTTTCTATTCCTTTATAACATAACATATAATGTGTCCATTAAAATCTCACTTATAAACGATTGTAAATAAACCGATGTACTGAAAAATGAATTTTTATTTTCAGCCCCCAATGGACTAAAGACGAGGACATAGAATACTACGACGATCCAAACGCGGGTGACGTAAAAGGCAACAAGGGTATTATTGTGACGTCTCAATCTGGAAGGTAAATGTAAAATGAATAATAAAAAATACTCAAGGACACAAATGAAGGTATTGATAGAAGTTGATTTTAAAATCTGTAGGTAGATGTACCTGTATTCGTTTAAAACAATTATCATATGTCATTAATCAGAGTTAAATACAGTCAAATTCGTAACTTTTATGTCCATTTTACCAATATAGGTCAAAATTCCTGATTACAGTCGCAAAACAATAAAAATTAATTATCTTCAAATCACTCAAAACATTATGGGGTCCATAATAGGTTTTTTTGTGCGTTCGCACTCTCTTTAATATATCTCCAATAATTTTGTCGGTCGAGCTGTACGGGTGTTTTTTGACTAATATTGTGCACCGAATTAAAATAGCAAGAACTTCTGTACAATTCCAATGAAATTTTAAAATGCTTGATCCTTCGATGCTTAGTCTAGCCTTGCGTCCCTATCTAAATACTTGAGTTCCTATGGAGATCTTTCTGATGAACAGTGAACGGCCAGTAAAAGGTGAAACTGGGCAAATTCTGTATAACCTTACCGTCTCTTCATAAGAAATAAAGTACCTTCTGAATATTTTCCGTAACAAAAAGGGGTATCTATAGTCAAATTTCTTAAAGGATTATGGGACAACCAGGAGTAGTAGCTATATTATATTATGTCAATTTAGAAGAAATGCAATGTTTTTTGAGACCGTAGTAGTAACAGGATAAGAAAATGCATTTAAAAAAATTGTGGTCACACCCATCCAAATGAAATATGTAATTATTTCATAATTATAAATAAATATAATTTATTACTATATTATCGTCACTCTAAGTCTCCTACCGGATAGGCAGAAGGCACCGCGTGCCAAATATATTTATTGTTACATAATGATATGCTTCTTTTACATTCATCTCACTGAACATGAGACATCTGACATATTTGGTTAAGAGAGGTGAATCTAGGTTTAGGTTAGTCTAGGTAGGAGAGGTTTCTTTCAGCACCTACAACCATCTCTATTCGCATTGTATATCCGTTTTGTCAAATCTTTAAGATATAGTATAATATGATAAATAGGGTGACATCAACAATTCACCTTTTAAGTACTTTAGTGACATAAAAGGTATATTGATAGTTAGTTCTGGCTCTGTATTACTTTATTGGATATATGGAACAATACCACCATTCTGTATAAGACAAGGAAATACATTGTAGCCTGACCTCCATATCTCAACTATGCATCGTCATGTCTCTGGATGCACTAACAGTAATTGGATTACATACTTAGTCATATGGGAATAGCTTTTCATAGTTTCGGCTAAGGTATTATGCTTTCCATACTACATTGTAACCGGAGTTATTTATTTACCAAATCATATGATCTAGTATATATAATCATACCTGCTATTTACTGCAGTAGATCGAATATACCGGCAGATGATGTTCTTTGTTTGAAACTCTTTTCCACTCCTGTCAACAGCATGCCTCCGCCTTTTAATGCGGATTCATGAAATAAAATATTTTATGGTATAACTATTCTGATGTGGTATATATGTATAACTCTTCGTTATCAAAACGACTGTGTCCCCCATGTAAATGCTATTGTGGTTTTTGTAAATGATATTTGATTTATAGCTAACATTTTAAGAACTTCACAGTGCATATAATGTTAATAAGTTTACGTGTTAGATGCGATCTTACTGTTCTTACCGTTATAAACATTTAAACACTATTAATTATATCTCATCACCATTAAAATGGCCAATTTATTATTTAACAATTTATTATTACTTAACCATATAGAAAAGAAAAACAGGACGCCGAATAAAGTTTTGGCAGTTCTTATACGACACTCGTTTAATAATTTAAAAGTATCCGTTTCAAATATTCCATTATTTTTAAGAAACTCGTAACACTTTTGGAAGCAGTGTGGAGTATTCATGGGACGTTTCAGTGAAGGTTGACTGTTGAATGAAATATTTTCACAACAATTTTAATAAAAACAGTGACTGTTCGTTTTTATGGACATCTAAAAAAGTGTATAAAAACGTGTTATGACCGTGACGTTGACAGCGATATTCGTTGCCTGCAAAGTTCAATTAAATGGATGTTACGACGTAGTACTCTAGTTTTGTCATCTGACTTTCGTTGCGTTTACTGTAGATATAGGAACATTAGTAACCAACTTATTATTAGTTACTTAAATTACATTTTCATTCATATCGATTTTTAATGTAAAAATGGATTTCGAAACACCTGAAAAAAGTTGCAGGTATTTCTCAATAAGTATTTCTAATACTTTTTAGTATTTTGGCTTAGTGAGTCGCAATTACTTTATGAGTGCAAACGTTGGGGCGCTTTAAACGAGTACTCTAAAGGACTTGTCCACCGCTTGGCCTTTTTATTTTTAAATTCGCACTATTGGTAGCTCTGGTACGGTTTGCGAGAAAGGAATAAGCCAGGAAATTGTTCATATGAATAAGATGTGTTACACAAAATTGTGGGTAGTAAAAACTCCGCACGAAATAACAATTAAATTTGAGGTTAGAAGAAGCTCTAATAATATCTCGTAATATTTTAAGATGATTCCACGCATGCTCCTCTAATCCCAAAGTAGACAGAGTTTGTTTTGATGACTAGAGAGCATTCTTATGTATGTATGTACATGATTTGACACCTAAATTTAAAAAGAAAACACGACAAATATTTGTCCAGGTAGGGAATCCAACCTGTAACCTCCGATTCATCAATCAGGGTCAACATCCACTCGACTAACAGCTTAGTCGATTTACATAGTCCTCTATCTTTTCTATCCGACAGTGGTGAGAGGTAATCCATTTTCGGTCTGTAATCTGGCACCTGCGAATTTTGTTCTACTTACGGCTAACAGGAAACGATTAGAAGATAAATCCGTTTGACATAGGTATATATATATAGGTACAATATATATTGCATTTATCATCGCATTACAGACAATGAAAACCAGTTTTTAAAAACATATCGGAGTATATAAATGATATTTTAAATTTGATTTTAAAAAGCAAATAATATTGTAATAATAAGATATTTTTTAACAACACTGCAATTATAATAACTAAAGATTTAATAATAAGTTTGCATATGGAGGATCATGATTTAGGTAAATAAGATTTTTTCATAAATAATCTTAAATTAAGTACATCTTAGAGTTTCTCCGAAGGCAAAGTCGTTGTATCGATGTGTATACCTCGTGCTCGCTGCGTGAACAGACGTAAACCAAAATCTTTAAGCAAATTAACCTATTTCCGACTTCGTTCACAAATAAAACAGAGGGGAAGAACCTCGTATTCTCAGACGTTTGGAATCAAAATACATTTTCACTTTATTAGGGGCCAATTACCTATGTAGGATAAATCATTTACTAAAATCCAATAAAATTAACCAGCAGGATGTTTCGCAAACAGTATAAAGGTTGTTCACCTCGTAAATTGTTAATTTGACAACTATTTATACTTAAAAGTAATCAGCCGATATTTGATATTAATTTCTATTTTTACGAAAACGAAGAAGGTAATCTATCAATTGATAATGACTTTTGATGACGATGATTATTGTTTCAATGACAAAACTCTTAACGAGTTGATTCCATTACCAGCGTCAACTATTGATAATTCTGCGGAACGACTCTGAAGATAAAGTTCAATTGTATGTATGTAATTGTATGTAACTGGTTATAATAATGCAAATATGCTAAGAACGTCATACGGTACACTGCAGGAAATTATTAAATTTATTGTATGAAATTTGCATATAAAACATGTCTCCATTGTTCTCGTCCCTCCCATCTGTCCGAAAATTCCATTCCTCTCCAAATGGCACATGTAACTTTAACACAAATGATAATTTTAAGAGCAACTTTTACCTACTCTTATTTTTAAGCAATTTTGAATAAGTTTGAATTTTATGACAACGAAGTTGATGAAAATGTATTTAGGAAAAATATCTGAACGAACTATTTTAAGACAGAAGACGTGCAAATTGGACATAGCACATTTGGATGTAAAATAATTTTACAAGTTATAGATTTAAAAATGTTTGTAATAAAAACTACTATAAATATCTTTGGAAGAGAATATATGTACATACGTCAAGAGCGACGTCGCAACCTTACTACTTGACACGACAGTGTTATAGTCACCGAGGGTAACATTTCCAAGTAAAACTGTCGTTTGTAGTCGACCCCAGCTCGGCAGGAAAATGAGGAATCTATATTTTCCGTTCAGTATTGTAAGTGCTAAAGTAACAGTTTGTTCACATATTCCAGTTAAAACCGATAAAGCAATTTTGATGTAATTTGGCATAAATATATGTGTAATACATAGTTAGGAACCTTCGCTAGGATATAAGCGTATCTTTTAATTCCATTGTTATGAACGAAGTTACGATTAATACCTAATGTAAATGGAGAGCTAAATATAAGAAAATACCTGGTTATATTTTGATATAAAAATGCAATGGATGGAATATTTCTAATTACTCATCAGCCATAATTACGAAAAACCATTAAATTATACTCGTATCTATATAAGTATCTACTTTTCATCTTGATCTTAATAATGATTTTCTAAATTTAGTTTAATGGACTTGAGGTATTGGGATGCTATCCTTTGATAAAAACATGTAAATTTTGATAAAGCCTAAAAGGTGTTTCTCTCACAGGTCATTAACTTGTAGGTAATTTTTAAATGTGTTAGGTATCATTTTTCTTCTTGCTTGTTTTGTAGAGGTTCCGGGCTGAGGGTGGTGTTTAATGTAGATCCTCGAGATTATCCAAGCTGGTCATCTGTGGCATATTATGGTGCAAAGGTATTTTTAGTTTAACAATTTTGTATAATCTTACGGAATCAGTATTTCGGTTACAAGCTATTTTGTTGACTACGATACAGAGAGTGAATTTTCAATTTAACATAATAATTTAAAATACAAAGAAACAAAGGAAAGAACTAATTATTGTATTTCAATTACATGTATAAGAACGTAAACTCTAATGAAATGTTGCCCACAAAATCAATAATAATTCACTAAACTTAATAATAAGTATTTATCTATATTCTTTTCTCTGTAATTGAATTGTTAATTCTTTATGAGAAATAATAAAGTTGTTAAACCATAATTCACTAAACACAGTAAAAGTTTTAGAACTATACTTATAACCTTACTTATAAGTATACGAAGCCTTACAGGGATAATTTTCCCGTGACACAGAAGAAATATCCTGCTCAATGTGTATAATATTGTCCTGGGAGGGTTATCGAAGACGAACTCGGCTTCAGTAGTGAGATTCATTTAATTAATTTTGTTCTTGCACAGATCCTAATAAGCGATCCGAACGACTATCCAGAAACAACAGTCCTCTACAAATACGTGAGCATCGGGGAGGCCTTGGATATCAAGCTTGAACCCAAGGTGTTCCAATGTGATAACGACGTCAGAAGGGTTGAACCCTTAAAACGCTCCTGTTGGTTCCACGACGAGGTGTTACTGGAACACACTGACAGATACAGTTATGAGACGTGTAAAACTGAATGCAGAATGCAAAATTATCTGAAGTACTGCGGTTGTATACCCTTCAAATACCCGCGGGGTGAGTTTTGATTACGTTCATTACTTGTTATGTTAATTACTTGGTTCTCCTACAAAAACAAATCGGGATAATGTAAGCATAATAAATTATTACAAAAACAGACTGAATTTACTGTCCATTTTGTTTCGTGAATATGAATTATTGAGCAGGTTATCATATCTTTAACAATTTTATACGAAGTCTGTAATGCGAACAATTATAATATCGTCAGGACAGTCCATTTAGGGAATAGCCAGAGTGCCAAAAATCTCTATCTTGACAGACCTGACATGCTCCTTCTAAATTCCTTACACTCACCTTCCTTATCCACCTTTCCCACTCACATTACTTACTGTTACCATAAAAGGACGTCAATTTCGGAGACTTCTGAATCCGCCATCAGCCAGTGTTTGACCTATACAATCAAAATGGGTGACCCTTTGTCTACCACGGTATTTATATCCAGCAACATTCGCATAGCATATCATGAAAAGAATACTATTAAGCTGTTAGTCCGCCAATTATAATCGAGCAATAGACTTACAATAAATAAATGAATGAAAGCCTGTAAAATATCATTTCATAATTTCCATAAGGTATTGGTCACGAGTATGTAAATATTGGCTAAATTACTACGTTCTAAGCTCTAATATAATAGCAAGTACCCACTCGGACAGATCCCTACGTTAACTTAATGGATAATGATGTTCGTGTTTTAAACATGGCTTACGGCGCAATGTAGCTTTGAATGTATTCGGAATGATGCAATTATCAACAGAACATTAAACCCAAAACACACGGTTGGGGGTAACTTGTCGGTGAGCAGTTTCAATGTCTTGGCAATGTGCCAGCTTTGACGATGTTGCTGAAAATTCGATTTAATCAAAAAGCTAATCGTGCAATCTAGAAGAGTATCGTCTACTATCAAATTCTCTGCCGGATATGGGCAGCTTTAGAGTGCGTAACTTTTGACTAATGCCTACTACATTTAATATCTGGTAGTATTGCTAAGCACTTAGATAAATATTGTAAGACCTCCTTCGACAAGGTCACGATGAACATGATAATGTATAACCTGATAACATTCTGATATCATCACATGAAATCATCTTCAATTGGTTGAGTTCTCTAGCCCATCGATAGTTCTAATAGCACTATCTCAAAACATTCCATCATAGGAATATCCAATAATACAAAAAGCGACAATTCCGATGTAATAGTAAGTAAATTTCAAAGCAAGTCGACCACTAAATTGGCTTTAATTTATTGACTAGTAGTTGTTAAACGTTTTAGGGTGTAAATGAAAGATTTTGATAATCAAATTAGCCTCTATATTTTACCTCAACCCGCACTAGATCTACATGATAGATTAAAACTCGAAAGCCTAATCGCTGTTGGGGGAGAGAAATGTAGACGTACCGCCAAGTTTAAAGTAGTCATTAAACTTAATTGCTTACTTTTTAAACGCAATCGCTTTATCAATCTATATTTGTCTATTCTTCAATTTTGGTGATTGGCATTATTAGTTTTTTTATTATTATTTATAAGCAGCAGTACGAGTATAGGCGTAAAAGTCAAACACAGGTAAAAATCAATCAATTCACATTTTTAAATTAAATTAATAAATAAAATAAATACTATGAACAATGACATAAATATCTCCAACAATGAAATAAGGAAAACCCAGGTAGTCAGAAGTGTCCGAAACCTTTGAGTGTGTATGAGGAGAGTAATGAATGTAGAAGAAGCACGTCAGGTATGTTAGGATTGAGGTATGATTTTACCTAGCCATTAAGGACCCTGGCGTGATGATATAATAGGTGCCTTAACAGCGCTGTATGAAATTTCACGCGCAAACATAAAACCTATAATATTGATAAGGTTGTTTTGACACCAAGCCACACTGATAGTGTTCGCTAAAAGGGACCAATCATTGGACGAGTATTTTCTGATCCTCACCTACAGTTCTTTTTCATCTAATTCAAGATATATTAAAGTGTTCGTATTCTTCAGTGCAATATAAGGTATGTTACAGTGAAATTTTACTTGATTAGCTTTAAAAACTTTGAAATGTGTAGATACTACGGCATGTTTTCGTCATTAATAGTGAATATCAAAAGTCCACAGTTTTCTAATGCTGGATATAGGCTTCTCTAAACTTTCCCACAACTCACGATCCTGTTATGCATTAAATTGTCCTTATATTATAACAACGAAGGTTTTTTTGTCGTCGTCATCGTCATCTGCCTATCTCAGTCCACTGCTGGAAATAGGCCTCCTCCAATGAGCGCCATCGTACCCTGCTCTGTGTTTTTAGTGCATTTATTGTTTTACAGAAGCGTCCATCAAAATTTGTGAATTCGAAGATCTACCGTGTTTGAGCAATTTAAGAGGTGCGTATGGAACTTAAATTTATCAGTATCACCGATCCTTTTTATCAGTCAGTATTTCTGGAATTGAATGATCTATTTAAGTAACGTACTCTCTTAGTTTACGTTGTTAGCAACGTATCTAGGTGATTTCATCTAGACATTTCATGAACCGCTACGAGCATTAAACATTGAGTGATTTCTGCGTGCACTTTTTTTAGAACAAACCGCGTATTTCACCACAAAAGGAAAAGAAGTCAGTGAAACAGAAGTGTAGTAAGAATTAAGTATAAATTAATGAGATAGTTCTTATGTCTTCTTCCGAACAAACTTTCTGTCGTCATTGTATAACAGTAGCTGAAGTTTTATTAGGTCAATGTTTTAATGGGTTTTGCGTTCAATGAAAAGAAAATGACTTGTAACATTTCGAAGTTTAAATGTCAAGAAAGCTGATGACTTACTTAAATCTCACTTACCAATTCGAGATATCATAAACCTTTTAGCAAAAATTAAAAAAGGCACATATCTGAATTATGAACAGTTTTTTTATCATTTATCAATAGTTATGTAAGACATATTTACTTTAAAGCATGTAGCAATAAAACTATATATAAGCATATCTATGGAAAGGAGATTTGTCCATTAATTAAAAAAATACCTGTAGCTAGTTCGTCATCAGCCTATCTCAGTCCACTGCTGGACATAGGCCTCCCCAATGAGCACCATCGCGCCCTGTCCTCTGCTTGTCGCATCTAGCATCTGGTTGCAGCCGTTAGCAAGATCGTCATCCCACCGGGCCGGAGAACGTCCTACACTACGTTTGCCGAGCCGCGGTCCCAATTCCAGAACTCGCTTACTAGACCGGTTGTCGGTTCTTCGGCAGATATACCCAGCCCATATCCTCTTCGCAAGTGGCTACTTCATGTACTTGAAAACATTGAATGAATTACGAAACACCTACAATATAATATTTACCTCACAATTACTGTCTACCTTTACATTTTACACCTTTCTACTGATTCTATTTATACTTTTACCCCTGCAATTACATTCCACCTTTCCAAATGGCGTAGCGCCTGTCGAACTTAAAATAGCTTATTTTAAATTACCTACGAGAAAAGTTGCCCAAATTACACCCTGAACTTTCGAACATTTCTTCGACAGGGCCCCGTGCCTTCGCGTTGACAAATTATTTATTGGCATTGGTTGACAATTTGTTGCTTATAATAACTTGCGACTGGTACACGGTCTCTTTTGAAACTGCTAGGTAGGTACCATACGCAAGACACAAGGTTAACGTACATATCGCTACTGAGATGTGTAATTTGTGTGCCCATTTTTTATTTTCTTGTTTTATTATTCGACTGGCTATTTGGTCCAGTGATTAAAAAACCTGACTGCTGAGCCAGAAGCCATGGATTCGATTACCATTAAGATGAGATATTTTTGTAAAGAGCGCATGTTTTATGAGTAAATGCGAAAAAACTTCATAAGTATATATTAAACTGTAACAACTACATGTAACTCTGTAACACGGATTATTAATATTTGTTCAGTGTCAAAGACATGTGTATCAGCATCAGGCTATCTTTAGATATATGTGCAGATATGTGATATATGATGACATAATTATACCACCATCGTATGTAGGACGCCAATAGGCTTGATTCCCAGTACTTCTTATCAAAGCTGCCAGCGCTTTTGCCTTCATAATCCTCACATATCTGGAGGGCGCTCTACGTCCTGTAATTACCTGTATAACCTGAGTTGAACTTATGCATTTAATTGATGGCCTTTGGTAATAAAAAGTGAGGAGGAATTATAGGTACGCCATGACATAGAGTTCT
>DWME01007608.1:0-12471 GCA_018244795.1 Parelbella ahira ahira
CAACGTGTCCTTCAAAATAATGAATGTACATAACTTAGCAACGTAAACAGGCTTATCACAGTGTTGTATTTAGAACAACGGCGTTTCTGAAGGACACATCATTTTATTGATTGTTTTAATTCTGTTTATTATAATATTAGTGTCCGTCTGCCAACTTGTACTTGGCCAGCATGTCTATCAGTAAGTACGCCTCTCATTATGAAAGTAGACGAGTCTTCTACACTAGATCGATAAATGGATCGATAAAATACTTCAAGTATTTATTTTTAAAATACTTCAAGTGCTAATATACATATTTCCAATGCAAGACTCCATTGGAATGCAGAGCGATGCATACTGAGTGAAGATGTGTATATACCATAAAACAGTATTTTGCAATTGTTGTGAATTAAATTAGGCGTAACTTATTAATAATCGATTTACACTAATTGACGCTTGAAACAATAAGTAATGAAGTAGAAGTCAAGAAATGAATCGCATATTAAATACTAAAAATTTTAAAAATCTCATCGTCATTAGAATCAACATAAAAGTGCCAAACTTTAATAAAAGTACAATAAGCCACGTTTACAATAAGCTAAAAAGCTTACTAATAATAATATATACAAGTTTAAATTGTTATTAATAGTAATCTATGATAAATACAATGTTGTGGAAATTACCATTTGATTGCAGACGTATCTCACATCTATCATGCGTTCTGCTTCGCCTCATTGCCGTATACAATGTTCAAAGTCTACTTCAGCGAAGTCTACGCACTCCAGAGTATGACGTGAATACGGCAATCAGAAGCTCTTCAGACAGAAACGTTTGAAAACGTTCGTAAGTTCGTAATTGCGGTACGTGTTAGTGAAAGGATATGAGTTTATTTTTATAATGTCTTCATGATATATAATTAGGTGAGTTTAACTGTTATCAAAAGTTCATTGCAGGTGAATCTCTGAAAATATTTTAAGGTTCCAAGAAAAAAACTAATGCTACATTTTCATAGAGGATGAGGAGAAGGGTTGAGAAGTGAGAGGTAACAATAACAATATCAGCCTGTCTCAGTCCACTGTTGGACATAGGCCTCCCCTAATGAGCGCCATCGCGCCATGTTCTTGGCGCAAGAGAGGTGCACGAAGTTCTAATCGTTTCTTCGTCAAAAAAAATATTTTTAAGTTATTTGTCTGAGGACTTCCTTCTTGTGTGCTCTATAAGATTGTAGAAAACTATCTTGATTACAAAGTAAGTTGAAGCCCCGTTAGAGACATCAGCGAATAGATTAATTAATTATCGGCGTCGTAAGTGGAGTTACCAGTACGAAAAGTAACTGATCCTCATCAATCAAGGTTCAGTCTCACGCTTTCAAAAACACATAACATCTTATTTAATTAAGAAATACTTAACCTATCGTCTTAACTGTGTCCCCTCCCTTTATCATAATTGCCAGAAAACGGACGCAAAATTGACGATATAAAAATCTGAACTATTAGCGATTGAAAAATGTAACAATCAATTTACGTCGTGTTTTGCATACCTACTATGTTAATGGTAAAATATTACAGAAGGTTAAATGTGTAAAGAAGACGTCATTTCATGGTTCTTTAATTTGAAATCGCTGCATACCATCTGACTATATAGTAGGTACAATGACAAGTACGAATCATATTTAATAGCTCTAAATATTTAGAGTATATGCTATAAACATGATAAAATCTTGATATTTAACATGGTAAAACACTTTAAAACAGAATTATTTTATTAATTATGTAAATTTGCATGATGCAATAGAGAAAATTTATTTGTCTGCCCAACCGCTTATTAATTAGGACGGTAAAATGTGACCTAAATCAATATCTATTTCCAAAGGACTGGGGCGACCTTCAATATGTGGACTACAAAAGGAAGAAACCATTGAAAACGGTTTGGTGGTTTTACCAGCCATACAGATGAAAGGATAAAAATTAAAACTCCATTCTTTTAACGTATAAATTACGACTACAATCGCACTTCTGTTAGCTGTAAATTGAGTTTAAGCAACTATTTTATTTAATATGAAAATAAATTGTTCTTAGACGCCTCCCCTCAGGGGTACCCTCATATTGGACATGCGGTTTAGGATCGCAGAGCACAGCTTCTCGCACTGTCTACGCCGCTGCCCGGCAGCGGCCAGAGCATGTAGCCGTGTTAAATATCAGTATTTGGTGTTATGTTATCTCACAACGCTTATTACTTTAGTTGACCCCACTTAAGAGCTATTGTAAAAATCGATCAACTTCAATTTAAAATTCCTCTTTAACAGTTACCGAAGAGAAATATAAATGTAAAATAGTTATGTAACTGCGCAGCCGCAAGGAACTGGTGGATTCAAAGAACAGGGAACCTTGAGCTGTGAAGATATTTAGGAGGCCTACGTTCAGTGGTGGGCGTCATGATGATGACGATAAAAATAAAAAAAAACCTAGATGTATCTTCGCTGAAGAATATGTAATGAAACGGCCACAATCGGGAGCTTCAAATCAAATATACACGTAGCATAATTCATGTATAGATGAGAGAAAAAGGCCCTGAATAGAGCTCAGTGGCCTTGCGAAGCATTGTTCACCGGACTTGGCTTAATTACCTTGGGGGCCATGCTTTTTGCTTTTTATTGGGTCTCCAATTATTGTTTCGTACCCATTTTTTTATTTCTAAATTATCATTTTTATTACGACACTAATTCATTGTACCTTTTATTTATTAGCAGATTTTTTTGATATAAGGCATTATGTATTAATGTTGAAAAAATATATATAGGTACCTAATTATATCTCGTCAAATGCTGATGTGAATTGAATTGAAAAGAGTATTGTCTTTCTGAAAATTATTTATTTCGCTGTTTTCATTTTACACAGGTGATGCCAATATCTACATCTTAGCATCACGACACTTGAACGAATGCAAAGCATACATACGAATAGCAAGAAGTTTACCTACTTTTTTTGAGCAAATGAGTTTATCTGAAAGCTATTTTTGAAAAACAGAACGGTCTTCTGGAAATATCCATAGGCGATGGTGACCACTCACCATCAATTATCTATTGTTATCGGACTATCGGTAGCTTCGTAGTGCTTTTTTTAACAATGAAAATGATGAAAACATAAGCGGGTCAAGGTGGCAATGCTGATCAAATAACAATTACGTACAACTTGGGAGTGAGTAACATAATAACCGATTATCAACCCCAATTAAGACACGCCTAATGAGATATTCGTAATACGAAGCAACTGGTCGAATTTCTCGATGATAGAAATTGTGGAAGACTCAACTGTAATAGTAGGTACGAACGTACCTATTTCTACCGCGTCTGTATAATATATGAATTGTTATTTCTCGAGTCCAAGGTTTTCGAAGAATTTCTTTATCAAACGATCATCTCAGCCCTAAGCATCGCGTCTGAGACTAATTTTAGATTGAAAATATTTTTACAATTACTAAATTAATCTACTCTTGATGTTTAAAGAATGATGTATGGGCAGCAGCGCCTATCTGCGATTGCTGCCTGTCCAATTACAATGACAGAGCTTATAAAAATACAAATGAACAGAAAGCAAAGATAGAGTGGATAAGCCGTAATGAAAGCAGACGATTTTATTTTTGGCGGTCGCTGTAGCCCTGTCCAACTTACCTGATTCCCATTTTGTCTGTAATTATTGCAACAGTCAACAACACTCTCAACACGGGGCCAGCCAATGCCATAGTTGCTGAAAGTCTCACAACAGGAGGTAAAACAGCAGTAATATCATGTCTAATTTGCATCATAAATAAACCTCTTCTGAAATGTGACGTCTCTTTTTTTAAATAGCGACTTATAAGAAAGTGCTATTAAAATCAACTTCAGAAGCGTTAGGAATGGTTGATCTTTGCCTTCAGTAACTCACTTTGCCTCAAGTGGACTAGGCGCTCATGTGCCACTTCGCATTATAATAAAAGCTTTTATAGCACTTAGGTCTTGGATTGCGATGAACATTGTCAGCGATATTTAATAAGGTAGTAATGAAACAAAAAAAAATTCTCGGAAAACAAAAATGGATGTCTACTAAAATCCATAAAAAATGATTGACATTTGACTGTTGTTTGGCTACTTGAACGATACGTTTCACGTCCAGGATAAATCTACATTACCGGTAGAAGTAAGTAGGTAGGTAGGTACCTATATATTGTGTCTGCATGCAAATATGTACTTACGTAGAAATATGGGTTTATCAGACAGCGGTGTACGACATTGCTACCGGACATAGATAAATAGATAGGTCTCTGTTTGACTGCTACGCTAAGCCGATTTTAATAAAATCTGTTACGTAGATATGTTTTTCAAATTTTAATAAATGATATAGATTTCTGAAGTGTTATCTTAATCTCCCTCCTGAAACATCAACAGACCCTGAAATATGGAAATAAAGACATGAACGGTTGTATGCAAATTACTTAAGATTGCGCATGATGTCGCAGGAAACAAGGAATCCTATATAAAAAGGAAATAAATGACGCTACACGCTTATAACCAGGAAGGATGGAGAACGGGAATTCCGCGATTTGTAGATGTCGTGGTTACACACAAAGGTAATAATGTTGTTTTATGAAGGTTGGAAAAGATTACTTTTGTACAGACAGACAAAACATTTTTACCCCCTCTTAGACTTGAACAGTCCTTAAAAATATTCCTTTCTCGTATAAACATAGACAGGAATTCAGTCGGTCTGCGTAAAGACAATAAATCGCTAAGGCTCCCTCTAAATTTAATTTGCGGTGTTAATAAATATTAATTCATTACAGTGAAGGCGCTTCAATATTGAATAAATTTTAAGCCGATATTAATTCTGCGTCCAATTTCGCAGCCCAATGTCAATTATTAACAATTTTCCTCCCTCTCATTATTTTCTTTCATTTATTTTAAGATATTCGGCTTCTCGGGCCTAAATGAATATTAATGTAGCTTATTAATGTCATATAAGGAATGATCTTTTTAAATTTAAGTATATATTTTTAGAAATACGAACACTTATTAATTTTTATTTTCCATATTATACAACGCCCACTCTGATACGGCGTTGTTTATCTTCACAGACGGAGATATATTGTCGCTTGATGTTATGAACGGATCCTTACGTTTCTGCTTCGAACCATCAGCAGGAGTAGGTACTTCGCTGCTGGGATAGGTTTATCTTTCTTTCCCTCGGAATCTATCGTATTAGTACATTGACTTTGTTATGTTTAATACTGTCTTTACCGTTTTATAGAAAACATTGATAAACAGTGTCTATATTTTCAATATCCTTATCAATGTTTTCAATAAGAAAAGAAATGACACATATATAGGTACATACAATCACCTCGTTTCAATTAAGAATTCTAGTTGATTTTTTGAAGTGAAATACTGTCTGTATTTTAGTATAATAACAACTTGTAATTAGATTAACGTTCAAACTTAACACGAAATTTTTTAATAATATTTTTCATTTTTCTTATTCACGTCTTATCAATTGTTATAAAAACTTCGTTTGACTTATTTGTTGTTTCCTGTTGAGCTTTCATATAACATCCGTACATTAACCAAAGTTTTCGAGTTATTAAATATGTACAAACTTTTCAAATGTCAGAATACAAAAAGTTGGCAATAACTCAACGAAATTTTTCCTTTTATTGAAAAAATATCTAAGAATACAAAACACGAGTAGGCTTAGGGGCTACTTACGATTTTGCGGAGCAATATTCGAAAGTTTTTGGGGTTTTTTAAGTAATTCTCGAGCGGTCCCACCGCCGACAATAGCCCATTAATGTATTCGAACTTTACTGAACAACAATTCTTTGGCGATTACAACAAATCTCTCGCTTATTTTCATTCAAACTGTTGGGCCGATACATTTCTGTAGGCACAAGAGTTTATACATAATAATAAAAGGACAGAAAATTATTTGAGGGAATAGGATAAAATAAGTTATTAGAAAAGAAATTCAAGAGTTATTAATAAAAAGGCAATAAAACGTTGCCGGGTCAGTCTATACCATTTTTTTACAAAACAATATAACACAAAATTAACATTTTCATCTACATCTACAAATCTTTCATGATGTAAAAAAAGTAATCCAAATGGCATTTCAAGTATACTTTTCTCGACACTAACAAACAGATCCATAACTACGATCACAGAACCCCCATACAAATACCCAAAGAGAACAGTTTACACGTGTTTTGTTTTGAGTATAATTAACTTTCGCGCTCGCGTGGCGCCGCTTCACGCACGAACTACTTCGCACAAGAAACTTCTTAGGTAATTACAACTGGGTAGTAAGTAAACGTAAAATGTGACTACGAATACAATTAATGACGTACAACTTAGACGTATTAAACAAGCCACTAAAATTCCTCCTAATCTAATATAATGAAAGGATGAAAGTGGCCAATATATTGCCACTAATTGTCTTCCTCGTGACTTATGTAGTTCTAATACAGAAACTAGATGGCGTTAATTATTATTGATACGGTACAATAAAATATGCAATTAACATCTCCGAACTATAAAGGTCAACAATATAGAAAAAAAAGTATTAATTCGTTTCTCCAGGTTAAATAATCAAATTGAAGACTTATATACATACTCATGTAGGTATATTAATGCGACAGATTTGTTTCGAGTCACAGGATAATCAAACCGTTGAGCAATCTTTTGATGATCGCTACAGTCCATAAATATTTATACGTTTCACCATAATTCACTGAAGTACCTATAACCTGTGATTAGTAAGTCAATTTATAAGGTCTGCGCTTCTACAAATCTAAGGAAGTCTTGTCGTAGTTTTGATTACCTTCCGCATCCTGCAAACTGAGTTAGGTACTGAAACCTTAGGAGAATTTACAACTTTATCAAGATCGAGTCTTGTTTATTTACTCAAATTAAACCATGGATTCATATTTGCGGCCACGTTAATATAATCTATGAACACCAACAACACCTACGTGCTTCAAATAATGGACCTAGGCGATCCCACAGAATAAAATCATTAATAATTATGGTTTTTTATTTTTCAGCCGAACCAAGTATGGGTTGGTCAAATTCACACGCGTAAGACAACAGTGTAAAAAAGTTTAAGGCTTACAATTTCCCCCAAAGTATCACCTTTAATTTGTTCAGGAAATTTCTATTAGTCTTGAATAAGCACATGACGTTGCATGGTCAATAACATCTAACCGACCTTCAAAATGTTCGCTCTCGAAGTCTAAGCTTGTCACTGCTCCTGTATTAATATATTAACGTCAATAGATTATTTAATTTTTGTCTTTAGATAACATCAATAAATTGACATATTGTTCTGTCCTTGTTAATTACGAATACGCCTTTTCCTATAAAATTTACTTCAAATAAAAAAAAAACCGCGTTTTGCTAGCACGGCAGCACAGTAGGTACATCTTTCCATAATTTATCTCTCTGACGCGTGACTTACGAGTTTCAGCGGGTCGTAAATCCACAAAAAGTATATCAGACTGAAATTCGGGGGCTGGTCCTTTTTTAATGATACATTTTTTATTTTTTGCGATCCTTAAACGCTCAAGACGACCCTTGTTACACCCCTCATTATAACGGTAGGACACTTAAACTCACGGTATTATGGTTCAGTAGGAATAACGCCAGGTAAGCGCGGGCTAGCCATGTTTTCAGGTTTTATCGGATTACGAGGAAAATATTTCCACGTTCCAAATGCTCGGTAATATTTTTAGGCCCAAAAATAATTAGCTTTTATCGTGGCTTTAAAGTCAAATGAACCCAAATTACTAAAATGAGAATTTCATAGGCCAGATAAGTTTAATACGACATGACAAGATGTATAAGAGTTGAGTTGTATGACTGTAACTTTCGTATTAAAATAATGAAAGCCACAAATTCGCTTCTTTTACCCTTTAGGTCCCCCTGTTAGGTTTACTTTCTTCCAGCTGTGCACTTCTAGAGGTCTCTAGCGTACTCCTCACGAGCGAAGAATGGAGATAAAAAGTATAGACGAACACATTTGGTGAAATTTTTGAAAATATTTGAAAACATCAAAACTGTCCGTAAATTTAGCCACACCCACTAATAAAAACATCATCTTTATACATATCGTAAAAAACATACCTCTAATTAATCAGAGCTATGAGTGAAATTAACTGAAAATATTATAGTTGGCCATTCACGCTACTCAAGATTTCTTTGATGACAAGTGATTACTCCAAACAAACCATAAGGAAAATGTTTCGTAAGCCTTATATACAACCAAAGCTTTCCGACTTTTGTCAGTTTTACACAAAAATAGTACAAGAATAAATCTATGTCACGTAAACTGTTTTTATGTCTTTTTCATGACAAACGTTAAGATGGGCCACCTGACAGTATTTAGCCACCGCCTGGTTGAAACCATTTACAAACGCCGTTGAAGAATTGCATAACACCTTGGAACAAAGTTCAGAATAATTATATTTATGAGATTAAAACGAATATCTTCATATTATGAAAGATTTTTCATGACAGATTATAGATGGCGCTGCATTTATTTCTGAATCACTGCGTTAGCAGTTTGGAGTTAGAACTAAAAAATGTAAGCTTAAATCAAGTATATACCTACGAGAATTTAATATAAGTGTAGCAGTAACTAAATAAGTTAGAAATAACTTGGTAAGTTGTCAGTTTCAACTCTTAGATAAATATTGTGGTTTAATATGTTCTACAGCGAACATATAGTCGTTTGTCGTTGAAATAAATTCACGTATTTACTATATAATAGTTCATTACATTTCAGCCAGCAGTTGAAGTTGGCTGGGGGGTAGAACTGGAAGGGGACGCCAGGTGGTTTGTAGACTGAGGTTACTGTACTGTACCCCAGGTCTATTGTGATGACCTCAATACCATCCTGGGTGGAGCATCCAGTAGACTTGATGCTTACGCCGGGAGTAGCAAACACTGCGTTACCGTGTTTCGGGTGGCAAGTCTCGGCGATAAGCGTGAGTCCGGCTATGTGTCGTATTTACGTCTAAAAATGACGACAGCCAGTCGTCGACTGGTCGAAGAGCAAGATCGAGAAGTCATGAGTTCAATCCCATGAGTGCAAAGTTGGGTTTTTCTAAATTGAAATTACAGTAATAGCTCGGAGTCTGGACCTGTGCCCGGTGTATGGCAATAGGCTCACCCCTATTCCATGGGACGTATAACATAACTGGTAAAGAGTGGGAGTATAGAATATTCCTCTGCCTACTCCTTCGAGAAAATAGAGGCGTGATGTAATATATTTTCTTTCTGTTATGGTATATGGTTATTTCAAAAGCATTAAAACTTGTTCTGGGTTTAAAAAACTAACTTCGCTCTAATTTAATAAAGATCCCCGATCGGTCATTTCTGGTTTAATGAATACGTTATATTATAGGCACAAATATACAGCATATAGCTTTATTGTACAGCTAAAGCAAATCCTAAAAGCTTAATCATGATAAAAGGCGTGATGTGGTCGTCGTTATCGGGTACAGTTATAAAGACAAAGCAATAAGAGAAAGTAACAAAAATTAAAAAATAAACGTTTTTCAATGTAAAATATACACAGCATATGTTGAAAAACTTCGCCTTAAAATGTTTAATTATACTTTATAAAAGCACACTAAAGCATTTCAGAAACATGTTTCTTTATAACGAAAAAACCTTAAGGCGTGTTTCAACAAAAGAAAAATATACAGCGACAGTGGAAATGAGAAGAAAGATAAATAGCCCTTTTTAAAATAAACATAACATTTAAATCTCTTTGTTTTCAGCCAGCACCAGCGCTGCTCGCGAACGTTACCTGCTCGTACAGTTGTAATTCTGACGGGGAAATGTTGTCGTTTATTGCGAAACCTCTTTTCACCCGACAACTCCTCTCTACGCTCACTCATTTTCACTCAACTTTACCCGCTTGATGTGCTTAGATGAGGTTATATCAACAAAATGACCTCATAACGAAGACATAACATTCGTGATTGCGAGTTCATTTGAGTAAAATATATTTGCAAGACAACACATGTTTCGTAATTATAAAATGAGGAAGAACTTTTAAAAATTGGGGTACAAAATGACTATTTTACTTGTACTCATATATCTATCCACCGTACACTTATATAGGGGTTTCTAAACAAACGTAAGTTTGTTTATAAATTCTTCTATCATTAATTAATTTCTAAAACACTTTTATAGACAACTGTACTCTCAAGTGTAATGTAAGGTAAACAAAAAACAAATGAATCTGTTTTACGACGTACAATCGCTATAGATAACAATGGTGATATGGAAAGTTGTCATGTTCTATTACAAACTGACAGATTAATATATTTTTGGAGGGCCAACTATAAGGTTACACATGCATTAATGTCTCGAGGCTTATAAGGTCAAGGAGATAGATAATTTAGAGAATGCAATATTGCGATTGCGATATTGCGACAGCGATTAACATCAGCGTCACTGGAGTATTATGTGATAATTGTATTTTGTCCAAATTTCCCAAGAGTTGGCAGAGTGGCGTACTACCCTCCCACGTTCCACTGGTTACTTTTACTTTCGTCCGTGGAGTAGGGAATGAGGATATTGCCGGCACAAATCATAATCCTAGCAATTCTAAGTTAGAAAACCCGATAGTATCCGACCCGGGATCTGAACCTAGGATCTCTTGATTAGCAGTCGCGCCTGGAACCATTCAACCACGGAGGCAATCAAATTTACTATTAGTCCTATAGTTTTTTACTCCATCACGATATTCAAAGTATTTTATGCGTTCCGCAATACACGAAGTCTTAAATGAAAGCGACGGCAGTAAAGCGCATTATTAATAAGTTTAAATTATTTAAATCTAGTACATGCGTAAACTTTCCAGTCCGCAGTGAAAAGTGTCTGCAAAAGATTAGGTATCGAACAGATGTAAACCCAATCGGGAACTACATCATCAAAGTTTCGACGAGATTGTTCCGAAGATAATCACTAAGAGACGAAGTTAGGTGGCGCTGGCAGGGATTCCTCAGATGTAACTACTGTTTGAACGAGCGTGAGATAAAAGTATGATTGTTGAACTACTCGCTGAACTTATAATCTCTATATTTTAAAAGTATTTATAATTTATGTAAAGTCTATTATTAGTGTTGTTATAATGGGATAGCACAGACTGCCTAGTTTGTATGTGAGTGGTCCCAAGATATGATTATTAAAACTGCTATGCAACTACAGCGCCTCCGACCACTCATATAACTGTTCGTTACTGAATGTGTAGGTGATTACTTACAACTCAATGTTTTGTAAGCCAACATTAATAGTCAGCTCTGTTTGCAATCAGTGGCTAATCGTGGAAATACTGCGATACCATCAAAAGCCTTCGCTCGGATAGACACGCTTCTAGGTTGTCAGATATTCTTATATCAGTTCGTTCTATGCAGTGGTTTAAGAACTACATAAGTTGGAACGGCTCGCGATAAATTGAAAAATTTATAAAACAGTAAGTAACAAAATAGTTAAAATTTGTTTGTTTCGAAACGTACATCTAATGCAAGGTCCACCGTATATCATGATTCAAATAGCTAGGAAACAGTTATATCGGTTAATAATTTATAAGATCGCGTGAATCGCGCCACTTAAAACTCCAGCAAATACAATTGGACTGTAACCCTTACCATTTGAAGCTTCACCCGGGGGGTTGAGGAACACAGAACTAACAAAGCCAGACTGTATCGAGGCCAAGGTCGGAGTCCAAAACAAACTTTAAAACTGTAAAAATGTGATAACAGTGTAAATTATTATTAAATAGAAAACGCATGTTACAAACAAAGAAATGACATAAATAAAATGTACTTTACTTAAATATGTTGGAAAGAGCCAGAGCATATTTAATGGTTATTATATATGCATATGTATGTAAGTAGAGTAAGTTGCTAAGTAGAGTAAGTAGAGAGTTGGTAAGTGGAGTTGTTTAACCAAACAAAAACATGGCAACGTCTAAACATGACAGTTCCGTAAGTTACTATTAAATAATAAAAAAATGTTCATGTTACAGACCTTGCAGTGTCACAAAAGAATTGTTTATTTAACATATTGGACGGAGATAGAGCATTGATCATGCTATGTACATTTGGTTAATCATGCTTCAGATAAGACACTGTTAGAGCCTTGCAGAAATATGATGTATGGTATTAGCAGCTCAATATTCTCTTATTTTACGAATATGGAATTATTTTTACATTTTATCAGCTGATAATAATGTTCTGTACCATTGATAATGATAATGATATTCAAACGGCGTATAACGATACTAGCAGAAACGGCGCAAGCGAGGTGCAACCTCTGGGCCCAAACGGTTTCCCTGCCTACACCTTTTGTGCTGCTGTCTGAGAGCCTTCCCCACTGGACATAAGTTGCCTTGGCCGGTTTGGAAGTCCCTAAACCGCCTGCGGACCCGCGTTGGCCGAAGTAAGGACAAC
>DWME01007609.1:0-12471 GCA_018244795.1 Parelbella ahira ahira
CTCACGACCTCATAATTTTATTTGGGAATGGCACTATATGGGTCTGTAACGAAAAAACTAAAAAAACGCGAAAAAAAAAAACAATTTCATTGATAATATATTTTATTTAGCATTTCGCAAAAAAAATACACGTGGGGATCGATCCTTGGTCGCCCGGCCAGTATCCAAACTCGTTATCCACTACTCCAACGCGCCGCTTGCTGTCGTGAGCAAAATTACCGTTATATAAATGCATAAAACTTCAGGGCCGTTTATCCTGCAAACCATTGGCCCTCTAGTACTGTTTTGCAGGATACCCTTCGAGTATACCACATACCTGCAAAGTCTCATCCCCACTAAATAAAATTATGAAGTCGTACAGTCCTTGTTAGCAAAATCAATCAGGTACCTTAACCCTCCTGTCGACCTCCTCCCGTTTGACCTTCTCCTTGCGCGCGCGAAAGGGCGCCCGGCCCTCGATCATCTCGAACACCAGGCAGCCGAACGAGAACCAGTCCGGGCTGAAGGTATACCGCTCGTTGTCTATCACCTAGAACGTACACACAAATTTAGTGTAAAAGCTTATTTTATATCCTTATACAAATATACAAGAATATATAACAAAGTAACAAGCAATGGTTAGAAACCAGGAGCTGGAAATCGAACCTAGTAGCTTGCAATAGAAGCGACCTAAATTCAGCAATGGCTGGGAACTAGTTTATAATAATAATGTTGATATAACATTTGCAAGTACAGTAATAAATAATTTCAATATCAAAGATAAGACAATTAAAAAATTGCAACTAAAACGTATTTATCCAATATTAGACGGAAGCATACAATTAAACGCAATCATATTCTTGCAAATTTAAATAATAACTTGACGATCGACGCTTTCATCGCGATCAGCATGTGTACCTCTGGCGCCATGTAGCCCACGGTGCCCACGCGGCCGCGCACGCTGCCGCCCTCGGGCACGTCCACGGCCAGCCCCAGATCCGAGATGCGCACGTGGCCCACATCGTCCAGCAGAATGTTCTCCGGCTTGCAGTCCCTGGGGATTAACGTTTAAATTATAACAAACTATATGTATGTATTTCCATCATTTCTTTCATCTTAAACCAAACCAAAATAGGTACCTCCTATTAATTAAATTAGATGAGGTGAAAACTTCTAGACTTTATAATTAATCACGTTGGGAGTTTAATAAATGCTGTCCAAAATGGCACATAATGTAAATTCATCTGCATTTCTTCATCAAAAGTACTGGAAGTACAAAATATGCAGAGATGCAAAATCCTCACGGACATTTTTTGAGTTGCCGCAAGTTGCCAAGAGATGGCGCTAGTAGTTACGCAAAAGTAGACATTAAAAAATAAAATTGACACTGAGGCATTCGCCAAAACCTTAATATATTTCCGTATAAAAAAGAGCCTGCTGTTTTTATAGGTAATCCTTTTTTTTTTTATTTATGGTTTTTAATTTAGCATTTTATCACGTCCCCGGTCTATAAGGTTATCAACATACTTTTCGTCCACAAATAAATATTAAAATTTTCTTGTGCTAATCGAAAAGAGTGTCGTAGAGAAATATATATATAATAGCGTTCTGGGAATGTGATGAGATTGTAAATGAAAATGATTTTAATTGACAAAAACCGTTAATAATTTGATAGTTAATCTAACAATGAAAATTGCTACCATGGATGTAAGTCGTTTGAAAAAGACAAAAGATATCGGAATTAATTACAATGGGAAAGAGCTTTCACTGTAAATAAGAAATAATATACAAAATATGACTTATAAAAGACGTATAGATACATTTTTGGAAGGAGAAAAGACGGAGAAAATAGCAAAAGAAATAACAAAAGTTGAAGAACAAATGGAAGATAAAGAAAAAGGGAAAAGGGGAGGTAAACAGAGAGGCGGCGGGCGTACCTGTAGACGATGCCCATCTTGTGCAGGTGCTCGAGGCCGCAGGCCACCTGCGCGGCGTAGAAGCGCGCGCGCTCCAGGCCCAGCCCCGTCTCCGCGCCGCACGACATGTTGTAGATGTGGAACTTCAGGTCGCCACCTGCGCCGCGCTCACAACTAATGCAACCTTACACCGCGCGCCACCGCCACCATTCCAACCGGCCCCTTCGTGCACGGGTCAGTACACTTAACAGTTGCGCTGGGTATTGTGGCTTCGACTCCCACCCAGAATAAATATTTGTGTGATGAGCGCAATAAAAATACATTTTAAAAGTATGTTTAGTTCCACTTAATTGTAACCTAGCCCAACTTTTAGAAATCGCCGTTTTTAGGGGCGCCTAATACTTTTGGTAGCTGCTGCATATATGTCTAATAACCATAGATAGTAAGCTGTATCGCTAATGATATAACAATGTCTACCTCGTTTGGGTTAAGATGGTCGTGTGTGAAGATGTCCGAGAATATTATTAATATTCTAAAACCTCGAAAAGGTCACTCTCATCATTTCCTACTAAAAACAAAATTCATCGCTCACTAATCATCTGCACTAATATACTCTCACTAACTTCCACTTACCGTTCATGATGGTTAGAACGAGACAGAGCGCATCTTTCGTCTCATATGCGTACGCCAGGTTGACGACGAAACGGGAATTAATTCGCTGTAAAATCTGCTTCTCTATCAACACCATCGCCTCCCCCTTTCTTTTCTTTATCCTCTTCTTCTCTAGCTTCTTGCAGGCGTACATCTTGCCCGTCGCTCTGACCTGAAAAGATAGATATTATGTCTCATAACAATTATCTTTTAATATTATATTTAATATAGTATTATTCCTACGGGTTGTCTGTTCCCATAAATATTTATAATTTCTCAAATAATCTTCCGCATTTTTATTGGCAGGCCGAATAAGAACTTCATAATATAATCAAGCATAGGAAGCTATCGTGAGGAATCCGACACACTATAGAGTTCTCCACTAGTTTCTCTATGATTAGCATGAAGTCTACCAACGCGCACTCGGTCAGCTTAATAGACTCCGGCCCAACTCATCTCATCCTGAGAGGAAACTCGTATTTAACAGAGGAGGGATAAAACAGTTGCTGATGATAAAATATCACGGTAGAAAATTCCTGAACCACTCACCTGGCACGCGCACACCTCCCCGAAGCCGCCCTTGCCCAGAACTCGATACATCCTGAAGGTGTTCTGAGTGACCGGCTGGGCCTCCAGCCACTTCCATTGCAGATACCGGTGAAAGTACATGGACCTCTCGAACTCCGCGAACGGGGAACCCGCTAAGAAATTTTTTACGCATCGTATACACTCGCCGAATATATCCTTTGAGCCACCTGAAAGTAGAAAAGAAAAGTTTAAAATATAGGTATATCAAATTGCATTGGATTGGAGGAATTATTATTAGGATATTGAGAGAACAGAGAACGAAACTTGAAAACCATACAAAACAAGAAGAACACTAGTATCAGGGGATCCTAGACTAGAGATCCTAGACTTTGTATTACGATAGCAGCAAGTTCTGCATATGAGATACTAGAATTACGGAAGACGGCATTTTTAACGTACAATCTTTACTGAAGACTATATTTCGATATATGCAAACCGCAATGAGCATTTATGGTAAAAAGGGTTCGCCGAACATTAAATGTATACACAAAATGTTGCCAAGAACAACCGCATGATTGATCATAAAAGAGTAGCGAAAATTGATCAGCAGTATAGGCATACACATGACCGCACTGGCTAGTAAAAATGTTACTTAACATCCGTATAAATCTTTTTATCGACCATCATCCGTACGAATGACTTCCGGCGACAATCACATTCGAACTCTCGCCTTCGATCTGCTAATTAACAACATCTAAGGGAGTTTCCACACTATGTGTAGAGCCCGTGTATTTAATCTCTATACGTGAAACTAGTCTCATGTAGCACGTACGTTCTCACTCTGAATGTGATATTAAAAGGGAAAACTTATCTTTTAGAACTGTAAAATAAATCTGAAAGCATAGTCTACCAAATAGCGACATTGCATCAGGTGGCCATGTATAAGATTATCCCAGGATACTAATGTTTACATTGTAATAATTTCCTGTCGACGATGTGAAAAATATGTCAATCGTCACAAATCTAAATATGCGATGATATCTCCAAAGGGAGTAGACTGTAAAAAATGTAGGTCAAGCTCGCTCGCTGCTCTCTGCCTACCTCGTTAGTAACCTGGCACGAGGACATAATAATAATAATTATTATTGTCGATGATAATATGTGTACAGTCTCACCCTCCAGTTGCACGTTGGCTTCGTCTATCACGTTGGCGGCCACCACGTCGATGACCGCGTCGTCGTCGTCCGTCTTGAGGTACTTGCCGAACACCTTCGCGGCGAGCGCCACCCGCGACTCGTCCACCTCCACTTCATATTTTTCGGCCTGAAAAACAAAACACTATCATAACATGTAACCCGCCGAAGTTGAGTAGGCCCCTCGCTATGTTGACGTCATAGAGAAGCGATGACGCGTCGGAAACTAGAATGGTAGACAATAGTAGGCAGTCTACGTGTTATATTTATATATTTTTTATATTTACATATTTTGCACTGTAAATCTAAATATTGAACTTAAGATTCTGACTAGTCACAGAGAGAACTAAAATTCGCCAGGTATATATAAAAAATTATAAATGTTTTGGTGTTTTATTAATGAGTTTAAAGGCGAAAAAGTATCTTCTAGTAACGATGAGATTTATCGAGATACTTCTTTGCATCTATATACATATTTGTGTAATTTTGTGTGCTCGTAAACATTAAATCCTAATTTTAAAAAAAACCTACGACAGGTTTGCAAAGAATCTCAAAATTGCAATTTAATGTTCATCTATCAACTTAGGGCGAGCTAAATATTCTCCAATAGACGAAACTCAATAAGGAAATCTGCGTATATCCTGTCGGCCAAAGATTCGCGAGCTAGATGCGAAAAATAGTCAGCACTAGAGTAGGTACTCCTGAGTCCTGAGCTCATTATCATGATTAATGACGCCCGCAATCGCAACGTTCCATTAGCCATAGAGATCATTTCGCACCCCGCCCCACCCCGCCTCACCCGGCCTCACCTCGCGTCACCTAACATCACCCCGCTTTTAAAACACTCCCCACCCCGTTTCCGGAGCCCGTCCGGCTATCACCGCGCCGCGCCGTACCTCGCTTACAATTTTAAAATGATGAATTAAATTTCACTTAGCGGCGTCTCCGGTGCGACGAGAGCCTTTCTACTCTGAAGTGACACTGTTACCACTTTTCTGAACAGTTTACTTCGTTGAGGGCCGAATGGGGCGGGAGAACAGAAAACACGGCAGACACCTAAAGGTTTTGCTCTTCCAACTAAACGAATTGAGTATGTCTGTTCATCAGCATATTTTTTTAATATTCTAAGCAAATTCATGAAGCTGGTTGGTATTACTAAATATAAATATTGCTCACTTCGATGTATTAATTAGATGAGCAACCTTAAGCGATAAAAAGACTTCCCAAAGAAAAACTTTTAAACGCGACGAAAAGATTGGATTTTTTGCAATAGTTACAGAAAGTAACATACATAAAATAATACATATTATATGTATATACATACATAAGATGCTAGGTTGTAAGTGGAAGTACATGTAGTATATTATTCGCCCGGGACGTATCAAAGCTACATCTAATTCTACCGGGAAATAGTTGTAACTGCGTCTCGGTCTGAAGGTTGTGATGGTGACTTACGATATACTAAACACAATAATCTCAGACTTCGGAAGTAACAAAGTGACATAATTCGAAAAAGACAAAAACATTGACTAATACTAACTGCGTTTATACTAATATACCAATATTAACCGTGCCGATGATACCAATAGTTCCTATCCTTACCAGTTTGTCAATATTTTGATACAAATTAATGGTCTTATTAAAAACTCCTACTGACTGTACTCATTGACAATAAAAGTTCTACTTCCATAACCTTGTACATAATCGCTTACAAAAAATATGGGTGGCAGCGATTACTTATGACATCTCAGACAGTAGTATAACCGATAACCTGCGCTGCGATAAAACTTATTTAGTTCTTCATTACATTTCAGTTAACGCACGCCTCCGCAACAGATCACAAGTGTTCGTCTCAATCGCGGATGAGAATTATTCCGTTCCAAAGATCCGAACACCCTCGCAGCCCCTTAAAATGCAACGAACGAATCTTCCGCCGACAAAATGTGATTTCCTTCCAGTCTAACCCTACCCCCCCCCCCGCCCTTTCTTCCCTTCTTCCCCTCTGGGCTCGTTTTCCCGACAAGCCGATAAAAATCTGGAGGCACACGATTGCTAACTCGTTTACGAGCATTTTGCGCCGCGTTCGTCGACAATTCAGAAGTGGTGGTAATCAGATATATTTACTAGTTATTGTATTACGGACTCGTTCTGATATAAGACAGTGGGTATTTAGGGCAGATCTGTTTTTTTAATGCTGGTCTACTCTAGTTATTGAGTTGAATTGAATGCTATCCTTGTACAATCATATTCTTTCTTGATGAGAAATTAGTGCAATCTTTCTTTGTGGCTTCAAAAGTATGTACTTCTAGGTTACCTGAGGAAGGAGAACATCTTATTCGTATTAACGCTTATTACGTATGATATATTGTCTTGTGTTTACAAACTTAATAAATAAGATTAGATAAGAATAGAAACGGACGAATTTATCACGCATCTAAATTTTAATAGGTAAACTTTCTACTAGCCATCGAACACCACAAAAGATGGTGCTTGAGATAATCTGAGTAATATACTACCAAAATACTTCTATATATGAAATATCTTACAATAAAGTACAATAAACATTGCAAAATTAGGATACATCATATATAAACCGCTTTCATTCTTGAACTCCGTCAGAGCCCATGATATATTGGTCATACTGTCCATTTCAGTTACGGAATAAAGGCAGAGTGTACAGCACCAGTAATAACTAACCTTCCCCAAGGAGGCGGCCCTCGGCTGAAACACTGCACGATATTTCAAGCAGGTGTCATAACATACGTACATATTAAGGTCCTACATTCGCTCCAATATTTCTTTATTTGCGTGATTTATACTATGTATTTTCTTCTACGCTTTTGATATAACACATTCGTGGAATTGCCAATTATCGACACCAGTCTTTTATATATAAGTACTTGTTGGTTAGTTACCTGTTTTGTGACTTTAGCTTGTTTTTTAAATTATTCATATGATTATATCCCAGAGTATACCTACACATAGACTATTATCAGTCCGGCTTGGACGGTATGAACGTAAAGAACGATTATTTAATTTAATGCAACACATTACGCAGTTTTCACTACTTTATATAAGCTACTATGCCAAATATAACACTCCTTAAGACGCGTAATATTCTTCAAAAGTGGTAAAAAGTCTTCTCTTCCCATGGCATAATGTAACATATTGGTCGGGTAGCTAGCGGGGCGTGGTGTTTAAACCTTACCAATAAAAATTGTTTAACGGAAAACATTTGTTCATCCCCGTGTGAGCCTTGCCGACACGTTTGCTACTTGTAAATGTGTGTTTGAACAAAGTTTTTTTCATTTCGCCGCGTTATGTAACGTTTATTTGATACTCACCATAGAATCAGGTAACAAGCCAATATTTATATGATCAAAGTCTGAACACAAAAATCGTCGCTCCTACATGAAAAACGCAATTATAGTTTGCTTATTGGATGGTCAGGCTCGTTGTGGCGTCAACATCAGTACCAAAAACCCGTTTATTGTTCCACTGTTAGACATTTCTCTGGTCTTAGAAACATTCAAAATGGAAGTATTTATAAAATATTCTCTTCCTAAATGAATAACGTAGTGTTATGTAGATGTATTATGTAGAGGCAATAAAGTGCTCAATCCAAAGTGGAATAATTAACTTCAAGTATACACTAACTCTAGTTCGTTAATCTCATCGCGTCGAAGGCTTAACGAGTTCCGCGCGCGACTCGACGCCGGCGACGCAGCCTCTGAGCTAATGAGTTGCACTGCTCTGAATATTATAAGCCTCTTTGTATGAATCTTTAACATACATTTGAAGAATTTTCTTTCAAATCTTACCTGCAAGGTGACTTACAGGCGTAGGTACTGTTATTGTTCTACATTCTGCCGTTAAGTATTAGAGCTTATGGTGTCTAGTTGCCTTTTAAATATGTTTTAGTCAACAGTTCGTTGTTTTTTATTTTACTCGCAAACTACTCGTATCTTACTACTCTACGAAAGTCCGTATAATGTGTAATATGATGTAGACGTAATCCGCCATATTTGGTCAGAAAAATCCACAAAACTTTATAAAAGTTTCCTACGTAGCAAAGTAACGTGATTTTCGAAGAAAAGTAAATAACGAAGCGCTACGACATCTCAGAAAGATTTCAAAAAGTGATGTATGTATTATGTAGTTCTACAATATTTTGGTCGGTTATATTTGGCTGTTACGTTGTTGTTACGCAGCTGCTGAACAATATGTAACAGTAATTCAAATGTATGAAATAACCTATTATGATTACCACGGATATATTGAATACTATTTAGTACTCGCGACTTCCAAGTTCTTAAAAGGGCAAAGGCAAAGAGCACCGAGTGTCAAAACTCTCCATACTTACAAATCGGACGTGCTTCTCCGACTTTCTACACGCAAGCCGGTTACGGAACGTTCCTTTATCAGCGAGAATTGGATTCATTTGATCAAGCCCAGTAAGTCTTCCATTCGTAGATGAGCGGTGATTCGTTTTATCAATTAGACACGTGGCAGTCCTAGACCGTATTTTACGCTCTTACTTAAATTTACCAGAACATACAAACTCCACATTAAGTTTTCTTCTGAAACAATCCGCGTGCACTACACCATAACGTTCATCATAAAGTCGTTTTGCTGGGTGGATTCTTAGCAGTAGTAAGAAATAAGTGAAGAGCGTCTACTTTATCATTTCGTTAGTATTTGCCCACTCAACGCATTTCGTAACTCGACTGCGGGCAAACTGCTTGTGGAACTTGAAAATTCACAGTTTTTCGATGAAGCAGAAACTTCTTACATCTTAACATGTGTTCGGAATGAACGTTGAATGAGTTCTATGAATTCATTAGCATTCGAAAACATTTAAATTTCTATTTGGGTTCAGTGAAAGCTTACAAACGTAAAGAATTTAATTATTCCATTGAGACGGTTGCCGCGGTCTGGAAATCAATTGCCATTGTTACAACTGTTAGTGCGACTGCGGCTTCGGAACGGCATGCTTTGTGCAACTTCACTAGCGGCGAGATATATTTTGCTCCTAACACAACCGCTTTAGTTGCTTGGTTTGTATTTAAGTTTTATTATAAATATTGAAAACGATCTACAGTCTGTGTAACGGGATTGAAACCTTTAAATTTCAAAGCTCCATTTTCAGAGTGCACACCAACCACATTTGTCAGTAGTGCAACCTGCTAGACAACAGACGAGACGGTGTCGACTGCCTACTTAGCCACAATGAAATGCTCTGGCTACCACCGCTTCAGAATATTTAGCCTGCATGCCGAGCATAATAATTCTCGATAAAAAACAACGTGGGTATTATGGGTAAGGATCCAATAGTGGACTAAGTTGAGTTGATAATATAACGATGATAGTGTGAAAAACGATCTTATCTGCAAAGTTTTTTGAATAGCTAAAGTAAATAGTAGAAAGCGAACGTCGTGCTACATTAGATACCTAAACGCGAAACGGATGAATAGATGCATGTATAAACTACATGTAACGTTGTGCGATTACCGCGTGTGTCCAAAATCCGAGCGCAATTTTGTTAGTAAATTACTCGTAAAGCTTTTGAGAGAGCCGATCCGATAGTTCGGGGCGCAGTCGGGACAAAGCCGGCTAAGTTTAGGCAACTTCGGCAGCCAAGTTTGTCCCCTTCCCTCTGTTGATTCTGTCGTGAGGAACTTTAATTGCCCCAAGAAAACCGACGAAGTGGGACCGGTCAATAGATACAATTTAATACGATTTGCGGCAGATGCAAGTTTCGCTAAGTGGATTCAACACAAGGTGCTCTGATTGCATTCATTTAGTAGTCCGCAGTGTTCAGTTCTGGTAAGTTCTGTTTACTTGTGTTCGTGTTCAAGTGTACTGTTAGGTGTTTGGATTCTGAAGAGTAGATTAAAGAGTGAGAGAATGAAAAGATAGGGTTTATCCAAAAAAGTATTTTGGCAATCTTTTGTTTCATGGTAAAATAATGAAAGATTATTGTATTTATTACTCAATAATTATAATTGAAAGTGTCCACTTAGTCGGCTTTTATCATAAAAACAGTAACAAACGGCCACACAGTGGACAAATTGTGATCGTTATTTCCTAATTGTCTAATTCATTCGGATTTGGTGCAGCTACTACTAACAGCGCTACTAATTAATTAAAAATTTAACACAAATTGGATTATCTACACCGAACGTCTAGACGCACGGCAGGTTACCATCCTTATCTGGTGGAAATTCCAATGGCTAGAACGAAACGGTTTGATTCCACCTTTCCTATTCAGATGGCCAAGGAGTGGAACAGTCTACCGGCGTCTGTGTTCCCGGATACATATAACAAAGGTGAATAGGCTAAACAAGGGTGAATGGGCTTTTTCTAGGCATGCGTGCTCCATCTTAGGATGCATCCGCGCTTTCCATCAGACGGAATTGCGGCCAAACGCTAGCCTATCATATGATAATAAAATTAATATGTAAAAACATATTCATGTATGTCGGGGCGGAAAAGTAATACAGCCACCGATTTTATGCCAACTAAACCTTGCGCTGGCAGATGGCATGATGGAGCAGGATATCGAAGCATACCTAACGCCACCTAGGAGCATCAGCGTGGGCGATGTCTGAAGCAGTTCACTGCGATCCTCAACCCACAAGTTCAGTGTGGAATTATAGGCAATATGCCCTCAGCGGCATCCTGTGACTGGACTGAACATAGACTGAAACGTGCTGATGAAATGATGATAATAATGATCAACAACAACAACAACATCAGCTTATCTAAGTCCACTGTTGGATTTAGGCCTCCCATCATGAGCGCCATTGCGCCCTGTCCTCTGCTTGTCGCTTGCAGCATTTGACTGCAGCATTTTGTATATCGTCATCCGACCGAGCTAAAGGGCGTCCTACACTACGTTTGCCGAGACGCGGTCTCCACTCTAGAATTCGCTTACTCCATCGATTGTAAGTTCTTCGGCAGATATGACGAACTTTGAGCCTTTGAGCACGCACACACGTACACACGCACGCACGTACGCATGCACGCACATACACACACATGCAACTATATATACACCCACACACATTATTAGAAATAAGTAAAGGATGTAATAGATTAAGATTTATTTAAGTATTTATTTCAAGGGTATTATTGTGTTCCCTCCGGAAGAGCGGGGTCTCCTACTACACGCAATTTGGGCTTAAATAAAAACCCCACTCTATGAAAGATGTTCCAATCTCAACTTTGCCTTTTTAAATTTGTTAGATTGTAATATTAAATCGTGAACAGTTTTATTTTATTGCGTAATCTTCATTCACAAAATATTTGATGAAAGCATATTCTCATTATTTACAAAAAAATACAATATTATATTGCTATACTGGAAAAATACAATATTATATTGCTATACTGTTAAGTATGAAAAACTCCTCCAACGAGTTATCGTCTTACTTCACTGTTGCTGTATAAATTAGCCTTTTAACATGAAAAATCGGCGCCGCTGCGCTATCTCTGTTTGCTATACTATTTCACAATGATTAATCAACTACCTCGTTGTTTACTTTCTGGTTTCCTTTGCTTTCACCAATACTTTTTTCTTGCAAACATTCTTTTGGTAAAGTGCTGTACATTACTGTTTCTTCAACGATTTCAATTGGTACCACCGGACGGAACTAGCAATGGATATGAATATACACTTTCAGTTCTGCTTTAATTCTATTGATGATTCGTACCACGCCAGGCCCATTGTTATCAAGCAGGAATCAAGCCGCCTTTTTGCGTTCGCACCCCTTTCGACTTTCTGTTTACGACAAAAGTTTTTGGCCTAAATGAAATCTAGTTTTTTGACTATAAATAACGCTTCGCTGCTCCCGAGCTCGTCGGAATCTTTCAGGGAAATTTAATCTTGGACCGAAATAATAGCTTGTCAACTTTAAGTCGGTACTTTGAATTGTTTTTAAAAGTAATCAGCTTAGGGTCTGGCCAGGATGTTTACGCGAGAACTTTTTGTTTAGATATATTTGAGCGACAGTATAGAGTGACGGTTGACATGTACCTACTTCGTGCTAAAGAGATCGTATAAACTAAAAGAACGTATTTATTGTAGATCTACTTTGTTTAAATGGAGACTCAACCTAATAGGGTAGTTAAAATGTGTAAAAGAAACAGTAACTTTATTTAGCCAGAGGTATGCGCTAAAGAAGGCTCGGATGCACCACATA
>DWME01007610.1:0-12470 GCA_018244795.1 Parelbella ahira ahira
TGTAGAACCTCTCGGTCAGCACAGCACAGCTGCCACAGTTGCAACCACTCAAGCAACAAGGCGTTTGAGAAATATACCCGTGTCTTTTTCTTGTTTAATTAGAATAAACATAGTTAATAGTCATGTTCATTCTAATTATAATTATAATTAATATACGTAATTATTAATTGTATAAGTAGGTGTGTACAACATAAGCTTTATAAGGATAACTTTTAAATGCTGATTGTTCTGATCAGATCATCATATTTGTATATGACAATCATTTCGATGTTTTTAGAGTATTATTATAGAGATAATTATTATAACATTACTAAGGTTGCCCAAAATCTGTGTGTCGTAAATCGAAATGTATTAAAGAGATTACCATTATATACAATAGAGATTACAATTAGATAAGATTAATGAAGAGAGAACTTACATGTATTTGCATATGTTCTACTGTGTTACCAAATATCAATCACGGTTAGAATCTAGTGGCGGGCAGTTATAAGTGGGTAGTGCTGAAAGATTCTTCAAAAACAATTCTTCAAAGTAGTTATCTGACCTGTACTCGTTTGTACGTACGTGTGTATAGTAATTTTAATAAAGAAAGGTTTCACTACTTATAGATATTAGTCCAATCAATTAATAATGTGTAATATTTTCAGATATTTATAACTGTGTACCGTTTCGTCTTTGGAACGACATTGTTACTGCGACATTGTCCAAATGCAGATTTGAATTCTTCCCTCGCACGTTTCCATTTACTTTGCTTGCGTTTAATTTTTTTATTAAACGTGGCTCAGCCATTTGCATATTTGCAGATTGGGAATACTAAGAGCCTTGAATGAACTTAATATAAATTCTCATCGCGACTCATTCTGAAAACGAGAAACACTATCTAAAACTTGCCTAGGTATTTGTAACTTTGCTGAAGGGGTGTTTGAATTAAAATTACCACTGTACCTATATAAGTATTTTCGCTAGAAATGTGATTATGCGTGTGACCTGTTTTGTTTAAATAACTAAGATTCACCAATGTGCAATACACAAGATTAGATATAAATTCATACATTTGATTATAGGGATAGACCCACCTCTCGTTACACTGCATACATACTCGTATCTGATTACGTTCTAAAATTTAACATTCCTGTTATGATATTTTTAAGTCAAATTAATAATAAATGTTGGAATACATTTTTTAAACTATTTATGTTAAAAAAAAACAATTAAAACAATTTACTCCTTAAGTAGCAATCACTACAATTAGTGGAAGATCATAAAGAATGACCTTAGAAAGGTATGAAATTACCCGCACTATCCCGAAAAGCACGTTAAGCCGGTACATAATTCAACCAGAACATATTATATTATTACACATATTATAATGTATCGTACAAAATTTCTATTTCCTCAGCGTTCCATTTTAAAACCACCGCCGACGCACATTGTGTATTCATTGCTGTAAACAGTAGTGTTTGCACTTATCACATCAACGCCTTACATTTTTAATAACGTCGAGTGAAGTTCCACGGCATAAATAAAAACACTCGGGCGAACGTTTCGCTCGACAATCGACGACCACTTGTACGTCAGTTATTCATTTCTTTACGAGATAAGTGACCTTTGCTTGCAAGTAACGTGCATAGTTTTCAGATCACACTTTTGTTTTTTTTCACTCAAAGATGTTCAAGGTTGATATGGATACTTGAGATAAAGTGCGCTCGGCTCTAGTTTACTTTTTTGTATACTTGTGTATAAATAAAATTAAAAGTATGCGAGGGAAATAGAGGCCAATATGTTTATATTTTTGTCGACTCAGCCGAAGTAGACACACGGGCGGTGGCTCGGAATTGGGTCACAGTGTCACCCTCGACGCGTTCGCAACAATTTGTCGGATCAGTCGACGGACCAGTCGATCAATCTGATCGGCAATCGGCCGATGTAGCGCCGGGGATATGCTGTGGAATTATTTAAACGTACACGTTGAAATAGATGGCTTTGTAGAGTATTAATGGCGGGATAACAGTGTGCTTGGAATTTAGTAGAATTAATGTTCGCCTGCCACGAAATCGCAATATCATAATGAAATATGCCTAGTTCAACAAACATGCGACGTGTTAAAACAGCCGCAAAGAGGCTGGATATTCTGAACAAAATGAAACACTACTTCACGCCTGAACAGCTCTTAGTCTTGTACAGGGCATAGGTCTGCTCATAAATGGAGTATTAATCCCACTTATGGGAAGGATCTGCCCAGTGTATGCTGGTTGCTCTTAAGTTATTTCAGAAACGTGCCCGGCAAACTATTACTGACGATGAGCTCATCACTACTTGACTACAAAACCTCATTCACCGTCATCGTGTAGTTTATCTGGCAATATTCCACAGGATACATTTTGAAGAGTGTGCGCAGACACTACACGATTTAATTCCGTCAATCCCTTTCATACATTGAACATCTAACCGCACGCGAGGATACCGTCTTTGTCTGGTAGATATACCTACCAATTTCCGGAATAAAAAATTTAGTTCCACATTTCTTAACCAGACCACCTAAGATTGGAACACTTTGCGTGCGTCTATGTGTCCAGATACACAGTCTAGTACTCTTCAAAGCAAGGGCGAATAGGCTTTTTTTAGTCATCCGTGCTCCAACTTAGGACGCATCTACACTCTAAGAAATTATGCTGAATGAATCGCTCTTAAAGCGGATCAACTAACGGACAAGAAACATCAGAAAAAGGTATAAAATGCAAGACTTAGTACCAGTGGAAGTGTAAATGCCACAACGTCTGCGCGCTCGCTCGTCAAATCAACGCTTTATGTCAATTATCTACAACATCGACACTTGGCATTATAATGACCGGATTTATTAGCCTTTATCATGCCTTTGCTAGAGCAGTCTGCCTTTTATTTTTTTTATTTGCCTCCCACATCAAAATAAACATGTTGTTTACTACAACACATATCTGTCTCAGTCCAATGCTATGAAGATATCGCTCGACTTCGTTCGATTTGTTATTGCTTGTTTTATGACATTTTTATTGTTGTTTCTCGATTTCATTACCCAAACAGTGATGGATATCTCTTGTTTGTGTTTGGTGACATCAGCAATTTCAGAATTATTATTCTACCGTCTAACATGAAATCATCGTTTTCCTGTATTCTGTTATTTTTCGCTGGTTCAAGTTTGGTTAAATTAAGTTCCCAAAACAATTCTTACATGAGTCATCAAGCGTCATAAATATTCTATGGCATGATATGAATGTTTGCAGGACTAATAAATTTTACCAATGGTCCCTTAACACACCCACACAGTAGAAGTTATCCCAAAATGTATATATTTATTAATATTTTCCAACTTCCTCCTAACGTTTAGAGTACATGTAATATTTACTTTAATTAATATGTATATTTGCAATATGTTTGAAAACGTTAACTAAACAAATTCTATTTCAGTTTTCGTCTATAGATGTAACGTCTTACTCGGGGCACTACTACTAATGTCGTTAGGTGCCCGCTAACCGTTCATTTAATTGAGGGTTCATTTACATGTTTCGGTCAACGTTTGCATGTGTTTACTACGTATAAGCGACCTCTAACACCTTTATCGTCGCTTATAAATAGCATGAACGCAAGAGAAAAAGAAACGACCTTTGTATTCATTAAGTTTTCATAGGACACAACTCTACAGAGACGTTTCTAAAAGTGTCACACTCGGATTCGCCGACTGTACTACGCATCTATGTATCTATTTTTTATTCATATTTCTTTTTCATCGGCCATCCGCACATTACCTCAGGGGATTTCGGCGCTGTAGTTGCACTCTCCCGACTTGTCCGTCAACCAGTTGGCTCGCGTGTTGTTAACAATCTTCAGGAGTCTAGTGGCGTTACGAGATGCTCTATGTGTGCCCCTCTCTTTGCGACCTTCATCGCTACAACATACACGTCTTAAAATAAAACTATAGATGTACAGTAGTAGGAGTAGAGTTAAATTTTGACACATGCCACTCGGTCAGGTAGTTAGATGGGATATATCATGTTATTATTCAAATGCCTGCTACAACGTGTTTACATTCATGTTACGTACATGTTCGTACAGGATTCCGACACCTATTAAAGGATTGACATACATAATATGTTAGTATGTAGGGTAGGTACATATGTTTGGACGTGTATTACATCATACCGTTGATTTAGAATTTCTGTCAGTCTTATGCAGTTGTTCTAAACCGCGTTGTTTTAATACCGAATTTTATTATTATTAGTGCGACATGCAAGAGATACCTCAAGTCGTATTCTCAGGTTACGGGCTAGCCAAGCTGGCTAATTTTAATAGTTGATATACAATAAAGTAAAACAGTTTATATATGTCTATTTATTGTTTTCATATTTAGCATCGTTAGTTACGTTACGAGCTGCGGATCGCCGTTAATTGGGCACAAATCGGAGAGATTGCTCGCCGGTGCCCGACTGGACTATTGATTGATATGTACGCGTGTTTATAACGAATCCCTTGCAGATCTGAGCTTGTGATTTATTGGCTTTGTAATCATTTCATACAGGATATTTGATGCTAAACAGTACACATGTTTGTCATTTATTTCTTTTATCACTTGTACCTACCTATATTTAATATACCTTTTATCACTTTTTTAAATATTTTTTTTGTTACACAAATAGTGCTCTTATCTTGAGTGATCGATCTTTTCCAATTTATCGTCACAGAAACCACCATGAATACTCTCACGGCATTACTTTCTAATGATAATATTGGAGTCAATTTTAAAGATTAAATTTTAGATGTTATCTAAATAATTGCGTTTTATTCACTTAGCATTTTTAGAGTTCAAAGATAGTCCCATTGCATAATCAAAATTGCGAAGTTCCAGCGATGCAAGTTACTGAACTTGCAATTAATTGGACGAGTCGGACGAACTGTACAGCGCAAGTCAAGTGAATTATGGCTTGACACATGTAACGAGCTCGGAGCTAATAAAAGTCTCGTTATTAGTTACCGGCATTTATATTGTAATAAATGTAAATGTTTATGTATACATGAGCATGAGCAGGAAATGTGGACGTTTAAACCTTTTAGTTGTTCCACAGATTAGAGATTGTGTTATAAAACACCGATCAAATTGAATTCGGACAATATGTATTAACACGCGACTGACAATTAGGAAGTTGAAAAGTATTATGAATCTACATATTATGGAATTCCTAAGGGGAGTATAATATGTACGTGTATTTAAATCGGACTTATGAATAGATACATATGCAGTAAATCTATCAAAATAAATCATAAATATAACACCAGTGTAATAAATGATTTTGAACTTTTTAAATTTGTACTTTACAAAGCTAAGTAGACAAAGTTTTAACTACATATATCAATTAAGGTATGTAAACATGTATTAATAGTTTTTTGACGCATTCAAATTAAAAAAACTCTCCGCTACATAATATGAACAATAGCGTAGATCAGTCTGATGACTAATTCCTAAGAGGAAATTAAATAAAGCAATTTAGTATTAACTTTCCGATTGCCTCCAATCATAGGCGGAGACCGAGGACTTTAATTGAAATAGTTTTATGATAATTGGTACCCCGATTCGTATACACGAGATAGCGGTCTGGTGGCCAATTTACGTTTACGACGTAGGCCCTAAGTGTAAAGTGGGCCAAAAATTTGGAATTCTATGGGCGATTTTAATAATAGGCACTAAAATCGTCGTTGATGACCCGACCTATATTTGTATCTTTTGCTTACTAGGTATATGTAGCTATGTAGAAGCTGTAATAGAGATACCGGTGTACTCGCATATACTAATGTGCATACTTATAAAATATAATTTTCCAATAATATTTTCTTGCTAGCAAAACCTGACCGCCTACGGACTATAGTGATTACGGTCAAGACTGGCCCAGAAATCTACTTCGTGAGAAGTAATTGTTCTCTACGAACCCCAACCCGCGTTTTAAAGATTTTTTTTAAACCATATGAAAGAATAGATGTTCGTACAGCGTTGAACATTTTCACATTTTATTATCTAATCGCATTTCGTCACGTAAACGAATCGATGGAAACAAAAGTGGGGGGAGGCGTCGCGCGAGAAGCAATCAAAAGAAAAACTATACAGCCATCCAATTCTCCGAAATCGCGGAGTTATCGGAATCGCCTAGAACCGCCGCTGGCAACAATTCCCGTATCCCTGCCTCCGGTTCGTAATTTCCGTAAACCATTCAATATCCCATGTTATATTTATACAAGCGAACTAAAAATAAATCAAATATTTATCGCTTATTTGCACCCAAATATACATATAACAGATGTTACAATACTATCGAAACTATCGAATATACGTTATATCACGCCTGTAATCCCCGAACGGATAGGCAGAGGGGTGTAACACACCCCCACGTTTAACCAGTTACGTTTAAGACCCATGTGATAGGTGGTGAGCCTATTACCATACATCGGGCACAATTCCATATTCCGAGTCGCTACTAGAAATTCTTAATTAGAAAAATCCAACAGTACCCACCCGACCCGGGTTTTGGACTAAGGACCTCCCGATCGGCAGTCGCGCTTGCAACCGCTTGAGTAACGAGGCAGTCGACTATATAGCACAACGATTGAATATATTGTACCTATAAATTGTTCAATTTCGAACATGCTCACCTAAACGTCTGAATGTTTGACACGAACCCCCATTTTCACCCCTCTAAATTTTCTAAATTAAAATGCTAAGTTTAATCGAGCGTACAGTGGAGCTCGGGGGAGATGAGAAATGGTTGTAAGTAATGAAAGATGTCCAGCGGGTTCAATTCCCTTCAGGTAGGAGTCTTACATCCAGCGAATGAAGCACATCAAGAGTTTTAGAATTAAAGTAACTCATTGTTTCTGCAGTAATTCAACGATGAGGCACATAGTATTTTATTTGTGTTTATATATCGTGTTATCTATTGAAATTCTACTAAATCAGCAGACAAAATATTGATAAACAACCAAGGAACACAATGTAATAAGAAATACGTTATTTTACAATTGATCCATATCATCTTTTGAATCTCTACGTTTTAGTTACCAATCCCCTTGTGGAAATGTTCCGGCTACAGAAAGAATTTGCCCAAGAAGTTTTTTTCGGGGAATTGTATTTAGTCAGAGACAAATTCTTAGGATCAGTTTATATCTCTTGTGTGAAGCGTTAGCCTTAAGCAGTGTTAATTAGAACCTCTACTTTATCTTTGTTACGGGAGGATCTCCTTCTTTGTGCGGAATTTAGCTTTTTGTGTTTTTCGTAATGTTTGTTTTATGATCTAGAATATTAACTCCACCTAGAACCATTACGAAATTAAAACAAATTGGGTCTTTACTTATTATATTAACTTAGTTTTTTATTTATTTATTTGTACACTGAATACTTAAAACGAATCAGCAAATAGAAACTTTTATATTCCATTGTGGGACGTAAACGTATCTGGTGAAACGTAGGAGTGTACTGCACTCCTCTGCCTACCCTTTCGGGGATTACGCGCGTGATTTTACGAGATGTACTTAATACGCTGTATACGCATCTTTAATTAACGTATGGTTGCATTTTGTACGAATATATATATACACTGCTGTCTGTAACTTGCGTCAGACAATGTTCAAAATTTCGAATTCAGATTCCGTACAACGTAAAATCGTATTGGAATTACCTAATATTCCGATTACGTTAATCCCCGCAATCGTTCGCCGTTCGGATTGAATCGATTGCATTGTGCTCCTGATTTCGCTACGTCCGTTATTAAAGTGTGCTCATTGTTTGTTGCAGGTACGGAAATGGGCCGGATGTAGCCCACATTACGGCGCCTCCCTGGGAACGCTAATGACCACCGAACGGTCACCGTCAAGTCGCTGACATATAATTTTACTTCGAGAAATTTTGAATCCAGAAAATTTATCGATTGGTTTGGATTATAATCCAGTGCCCTTGTCAGAATATCGTATCTATTTATTTATCCTTCATTCGTGTTAATAAACTGCGGGCTTAATTAATGTCAAATAGTAATTTCAACCAGTCAAACCAGGTGTTGATTTATACACATGTGTATATGAAGTGTCAAAGATGTTCAACTCTTTCTTTCTGTGTAAAATGAAGAACGAAGAATTGAATTTTATTTATTTTTTCACTGCAGAACGGATAGGTATAAGGTTAAACAATATCCAAGAGTATTGACTTATTTGCTTAGTTCATTGAATGATATTAGATACACCCCTTATATAGCTGTGGTTTGCGACATAGAGGTTACTTGCTCATAATTACCACGCTGGGCAGGCGGGCTTTGCTCCTCGCCCCGGTGACGCTACTGCCCGTCACTATTGGAGAGGCCCATGTCTAGTAGTGAACGGGAGTAGGCTGTTGATGATGATGTTGTTACATAATTACGCATAGGATTTGCGTATCAGTAGTTATCTTCTTTAGTCTTGGATACATAAGTACCTATTAACGCAGTCACAAAAACTTCAGATACTACCTTTCAATCAGCGAGAGTCAATGCGGTTAGGCAAGTTAAAACGATTTTATTCCAAACTTTATCCGTAGTATATTTTAACCACTTTTCAGTATTAACAGTGGTCCGCTACAAAACGCATGGAATTACGTTTGAATTGAGTTAAAGTTGGACGACAATGGCAGTTTGCGCAAGGATTCCGGTTTCGTAAACACCCTTAAAAACCGGACATGAAGCACTTCCACCACCACAGTGTGCTCGAAACAATGGAACGTAAATATTTTACGAGCAAAAGGCCCGCAATGAAAACCCGAAAAAATAAACATTTACAATTATACAATTCACTTCAAACATTCACTGGACGGTTTTAAATAAAGCTACAAAGCAAAAATTTCTCATTACCGGGGAATTGGGAAGTGCATTGCAGAAAAAGTAACTGCACAGGCAGTATATACTCTGCAGTCTTTTTATCCCGTGTGTATAAAGAATAGTTTCGTTTGATGTACTTGCTTGTTTTAATTAATCCACTTTTTCCATTGCTCTATGAGCCATCCCTTTTCCACTCGTTTCTTACTATCTTAATTCCTCTCTATTTGTCTCATTTATTTCTTATATTGAGATCAACGCTTAATTGAAAATGTTCGAACGATGAACAGCAATTGTATCTTTCTGTTTTAATTTTTGATTCTTTCTCTCATCACACAGTTTATCTTTTTGTAATAGGAAATATTAATATCATGACGTATTACTACTGGAAATTACATATATATCTTAAATTTTTCCATAAAACTCATATATATTTTTTAAATATTTTCTCTCTAATTAAATAAGAAATCTAAATGTATCGTATATGAGCAGCTGTTCAAGATATTCCAATTCCCTTCGAATGGAGTCACACTCTGTATCACCCCATGCGCACTTAATACTTATTTCCATTAGATGTCTTTATTTTCCTCCCCTTCTAATTGATTTCGAGTTTCCACCCTTCACTTTCATTACGAAATGTGTGTTAGACATTTCTAATTTAACTGTAAATTCCGTCAAAATATTGTAAAATAAATTACCAATTTGTGACTTGTGTGTCAAAATGTTTACTATAAAATCCATGATACGCGGATGATGCCTTTACTGTTAGTGTGAAAAATATATGCCATTGACACTATTTTCAGAACAAAAGCTTTTACAGTTTCCGATTCGCGTCGCTACTCTTGTGCGGGCTTTTTGTACAATAAACGACTTTAGGATTTTTTATATTCATGAACTATAAGTAGCTCTCCCCGTCTGGAAATCCGTCGCAAACTGCCCATAGTTTGGCCAATTTTTAATTAACTATGGGATTGCCTTTCCTGGCTCCCTCCATCGCAACGTTATTTGTTCTTTTAGGATAAAAACATTTGTTATTATCATTTTCAATCTCAATTAGGAGCTGTACAGATTAAAAAGCAATAAATAGGACAATATGCATGAATGAATTTAGGATATGTTAAACCCAATATGTATCACAGCAACATATTAAATCATTATTTTGGTTCATTTAATGACTAATTTCTGTTCTCTTTTTTCATTATTGCGGCTTGATAAAAGGCGGCTCTCGTATTTCACGATAATTTCTCAGCCAACGTAGCCGCTCCTATCTAAAATAATAAATATATCGAAATGTCGTTTTATCTGATATGTAATTGAAATTAAACAATAAGGGCAGGCCTATGTCCAGCAGTGGAATGAGACAGGCTGATGATGATTAAATTATTATTTAGTAATGTATTGGATTGGATAGATTTCTGGGTTCAATAAATGTAATTATAAAGGATGAGCAATAATGTGCCTTTATGCATCATGTAGTCAATAACATCCCAAGTGTTAATTGGAAGTTGAAACACAAATAAATTTTCGTCGTAATACCCTAATTAAACGACGATACTTTAATGTACTTGCTTTTCGCCGTGCCAGTTTAATTTGGATCTGTTTCCAATTGACAGTCAATTTACATTCGGTCGACGAGATTACTGCACTTGGTAATGTAATAACATGCTTTCGTATACAACCAGTACTTTTATGTCATGGTCTTGATTCTGTATTTGTTCTTTCATGCTTTCTCTTTCATTGGTATGACCATAATTATCGTTTGTGCTATTATCTTCATTGACTTTCGTAACGGTTACTTTTCCATAGTAATAATATCTTTATTTAAATCGACAGTTTTCTGTAAGTTCTATTTCTGTAATTGTATAGATAAGCAAAATAAAAATTTTACAAAACGAACCTGTCTATAACAAGTTATTGCATTACGCTTAATAATTCATTTCGATCTTGTAAGCTAGCACATTATTATCTAACTAGCCAAAAACTTCATTAGAGTCTTTCAAACTAGTGCTACAAGCTTTGCTTGCGTTTTCCTTGGATCATATTTGTGACATGTGTTCTGTTCTGTCCGTTCTTAGTGTTTTCTGTTCGTTCATATTACTTATTATATTCATTCAATTTGGTGTCGCGATTCAATAAGCCGCACGTCACCTCGTCGCGTAGTCGTCACGGCGCGCGCGGGACGGATGCGGACCGTGACGCGAGTCGTAACGTGACGAGAATATGTGCCGCTTCGGCGCAAAAATTCGCGGATATACATTCGGGTCACTTGTTTCCGTGACATTTTCGTTCGATGCGTTTAATTCTGTTCACTAAAGTTTCAAATTCGTTTTATCAAATGTTTAATTGAAGTTCTTGAGCGATTCCGACGTGTTATGTTGCCTGTTTATCTTACATCTATTTCGTCTACTATGTGTATGTGCGAATTTCTTGATTTTGACGAACAGTAGATAGTTAATGCGTGTTGGTCGAGTGGTTATGGCCTATCGTGAACCCTTTGAATCCATTTCTTTCACTCCATTTTTCCCAAATGACCAAAACAGCTAATCGATTGTTTACTTCTTTGTTTGTGTTATTGCTTAGGAATAATTTATAAAAAAATCTAAGAACATTGCAACTGGCTGAACATGAGACAGCGTAAGCTGATAACAGAAAGATAATATCATACAAATCCGGCTCGCTGTCATTTTTGCCATCTTGACATTAATCTTCAAAATGGTAACCCGCCCGATAGACTCTTTGAAAGGCAACTCTACTTGTGATTGCGGTTTTAAAATCCATACATGTAATCGAATACACGGTAAATAACTACCTTAATTGAATCTTTCATACTGACTTACTACTACTTTATACTATAAGTTTAACGATGAGGTTTTTTGTAATAATTATTGAGGAATCTTTTAATTTCCGTATCTCTAGCTGCACAATATGTTCAGAATTCCTTTTCTCGGCGTGATTTTTTAAAGAGAACGTGTTCTGTGAAAGATTACGAGCGTGCGAATTATTATAATCAGTACAGGAAATCGGAACCAACAATTTAACTTGCAAATCAAACGTTGGAAAGCAATTCAAGCGTCATAACTTTCATTTTCATTACTATATGCTTTGACAATTGCGATACTGTAATATGACTCTTATTACAATGTGCTGTGGATCAAGATCATTTGATGTATATAGTACATATTTATTGATGTTACGTGAGCTGAACTCTCAAGTAATTTGTTTGCGTCAGAGCGTTTAGATGAATTTTTGATTACTAATTAGGAAGTTCGATGGTGATTTGAATTTACTAAAATGATATCTGGAATTATGTCTATTTCGCTCCGAACTTTTAGCTCTATAATACTTATAATCAGAATAGCTTTTGCCATATAATTAATATTTGGTTTGGTCAGCATTTTTTTTTTTTGGTATACTTCATTTCACTTTCGCCGCCGTCCAGCAACAATAAATAGACGAATAGTAAACATAAACAGATTTTTTTGATCTTTCATGCCAATTTTAATTTACTATTTCATTATCATGTAGGTCGTAATTTCATAAATGTTAGAATAAATATTGATTTACTTCTTATTAAGTGGCTAAATACAAAGTTTCATTGTTTTATTTTCGATAATC
>DWME01007611.1:0-12469 GCA_018244795.1 Parelbella ahira ahira
CACTTGGCCAGCGTGGCAGACTATGGCCTTGACCCTCTCAATATGAGAGGAGACCCATATTCCAACAGTGGAATGACCAATGGGTCGATTATTATTATTATTTTTTTAAACTTTAAGCGACCAAATAAAAACACCCATATTTTGGTGTCTGAACTATGAATTATAAAGTGGAATCGTGCACCGAAGATGGTAAAGACTTCTAACTTAACCTTTACAACATTTTTGCACGGCGACGCGAAACTTACAGCAATTATCTTCAAAAGGAAACTAGATAGGAACAGAGATGGAAATTGACAAAGACCGCCTCAGTCTTCAACTACGGGCTATTTTCTATAGCTTAGAGCTTGTACACGGAGATAGGAAGGCTGGATGAGTATTTCCAAAGCACTGAACACTACCAATGTATTAATTAATACTTACAAGAAATATTGGGATGCAGTTTTATACTGTTAGTATGCATGTGTTTAACAACTTTTAATAGGATACACAATAAGTAATAGGACATATAATAAGTAATAGGATATATAATAAGTACTTAATCCTATCTGTACCTATATTATTTTAAAGTAACTGCTTTAACTTATACTAAGACTGTAATTCATTGTGTATCTATTACCGATTTGTTTAAATAATAAACCAAAATAACATAAAGACAAAATACAATTTTTTTCCGACCCTTCATTATTCTGGTGTTGGTTTATCTATAGGTATTATAGTAATTATTAAACCATTTTTAATTTGTTATCAATTTTAGAGCAATTTAGTGCATCTTTTAATATAATCCAGTTACAGTTTCGTTCAAAGAGTTCAAGATTCAAAGAGAAGTATGCTTCAGCCCCAACCCTTCTTATTCTAAAAGAAGAGCAGATTCTTACAAAGAAACGTTCATGATGACCATGATGATGTATTGACTGTACATTATCCAAAAGCGATATACATATTTACTTGTAGATAAAACACCGCATCATTTTCATTCAACACAGATTTTGTTCTCTCTAACGCGAGTAGCCTATCTTTACCTAAATCATATGTAATATTTTAATCATATTATTTATTTTAACAGCTCATCCAGTCGGTATAAATCCTTAATTTTCTAGGTTTTGTCAAGTACAAAAGCCGTGAGCCGTGGAGACAGCGCGACGAAGCGTGTATTATCCGTGTCTGTTAATTATTCAAGCTACCAAGCCTTATATTACATTACGTTTATTTTACATCTAGTCGAAGAAGGTATAAAAAACGTAGCATCACGCCTGTTATCCCCCCAGGGGTAGGCAGAGGAGTGCAGTACACTCGCACATTTCACCAGTTACGTTTACGTCCCACAAGGGAATAGGTGGTAAGCCTATTGCCTATCAAAGATAGTATCTTACCTGTAATTCTGTATTTATAATTATATGTCAATTGATATTTTTTAGCTATTAATTTTTCGTATATATAGTTAACATTTTGTGATATTAAACATACAGTCTTATCTTTCAATTAATTTAAAAACGATGAAGTGATTAATTACTCATTAATAAAACTGCTATTAAAAATTGTAATTAATTGTAATATACCTATACTATAGATGTGTCTTATATAGAACTTGTCTATATTATCAATTTTAGAGGCAATACATTTTTAGCTCAACGTAGAGGGCGCTGGGAGTGCGAACGTTCTACCCACAGAATACTGAATTATTCAAAGTATTAAACAAACTTTCTTATTAGATTCATATAAACCGATTCACGTGTAACGTTTCCCTATAAAGGAGCATAGCTGCGGCTTCTCGTTGTCAGTATTGCTTATAACGAAGCGAATAAAATCCAATAAAAACATTCTTCGTTCTAACACGGGAATCAGATTTCCTTTATCTCGCAAGCTGCGAGGTATTTCGACTATTTGATACGCGGGAGCGGTGTAGTTCGGTTCTGTTTCACGGTTTAATATGCCGCCTGTTTATTCTAAAGTATTATTATACGAGCAACGGTTTTATATCGTGATAAAGTGTTATGAAAAAAGTTGCGATGGTTGTACTAATATTGCCTGTGTATCTTAGTCTGGTTGTAATTTCGATGGCATGTCAATTCTCATTCTAGTTTGACGTCTACGTAACACGATATATACTTACAAGCGGGGCACGGTTGCAGTTACGATTATAAACAAAATACAATTATGGTTCAATAGCATTGAAGAGTATTAGAAATGAATGTAAAATGGAATAGAAATGATAACAAATTTTCTTAAAACTTCATATTATGTTAATATGTGAAATATTAAATCACGATAAATCAATGTTTATTGTTTATCAAATTCAGCATATTAATTATGATGTAGCGCTCATGGACAAAGAAGGTAGCCGAAAATAGCCTATTATTATTTATTGTTATTAACTTTATTACCGCTTGTAACTTTTTTTCAGTTATAATAAATTCATTTCAAAAATAAATCATTTTAAAAATATATCAATTAAATGGGGTTTTTGTTTAATTTTTTTTATAAACACGGCAGTCAGTCTTAACGCTTATGTGTAATTTGTTAGTATGAAACAAGTAAGTTATACCTAGTTATCAAATAATATTATACCATGATTAACTTCAGCCATCAGTTGTCAAGTTCCACTTCTTGTCAATTTATGTATAATTACCAAATTACAGTATTATCGTCTAAATTCTCCATATAAACCTTTTCTGCCCGATGTCATCAGAATTGGCTCTGCGAAGCAGGTCCACGTGACTATTTATTAAGGACATAGTTAACAAAAACAGTGAAAAGTTAAATGTGTAAGTACTTATTGTTAATTGATCACTAAAGCTTATCTTTTTAAATACTTACGTTTTTAAATTAAAAAAAAAATGAAATGATGTACAATCGCAATGACAGCCACACTTCATACTAGAATACAGTAAAGTAGAGTAAACCCGTTCTGACAGACGGAATAGTTTTCTTTATCTTTTATTATATAAAAGCACAATGAAAGAAAAGGAGGCATGAAAATTATCATTGTAATTGTGTTTCCGTGTTGCAACGCCGCGTTTGCAAGTTTCATTTGTTCACTTTGTTTTAGACTTTTTAACGAAGTCACTTTCTTCAATTATGGCAGTGAAAGAAAAAGATTGCCTTGCATTGAATACTCGTATTTTCTATCTCTATTATTACGAGCTATTCACTAATTCTACATTATAATAAAACTTGATAAAATCTTCCGCTTCTTCAAAAGAATTTAAAGAAAAACCCTTAAAAATAATTGGCACGGCGTAATAATAATGAGTTTACCTGCATTTGCTTTTAAATACTTGTAACATTATTATTATGCTTGAGTTTTACCGGTACTTTTTAAATATTATATTTTCAAGTCAAAAATCATATATGAGAGACATACATACATATATGTACATATGTATATGACGTAAAGTATACCTTTTTCTCTCATAAATGCTCCCTGAAAGAAAATAAAGGAGGCATGTAATTACCATACTAATTGCGTATCCGCACTGCGTTCGTTCCCAGTATCCAAGGGAATGAAAATCCTCGTTACGATAATTGAAAAATTAAACCTTCATGCGCTTTCGGACGTCTGCTGCAAAACATTAAAAACCATAAAAAAAAATTCTTTCATAATTTCGCACGACTTATCCTTTCTGTATTATATCTTGTAATAAAATTTCAATATAGCGCATGTGACGTCATATTTATTACGTCATAACCGTAGATATGGCACGACATAATAATGTTCTGCGTGGAGACTATTATTACTAATGCGAACCAGTGAATCGGGTACAAATCCATATCAATGTACATAACACTTAGTGCACACAGACATTCCTTCTTTCTTTCCTCATTGTGAGCGCAAAATAAAAGAAAAGTAGGCACGAAAATTATCATAGCTATGGTATCTTCGTACTGCAAGCTGGTATTTTTGTAGGTACGTTCTATTTATTTGCAATATTTCTTGTCTGTAATAGAGTCAGACGTATTTCAATTATAGGCGGATTACTCGCCCCATTCTGGTACACAGCAACTTTTTTATCTGTGTTTTTCCATTTTCAAATCAGTGTTCCAAAGATAGTTTTATCAGATCAAAACTTACGACGTTTGTGGGTCAAATTATGTCGGTTAAGTGAATGCATTATTTTTGCCAAGAGTTTCCGCTTTGAAATTTTTCCTTCGTATCCGATCTTTGACATTTATGCAACCTCACTGCGCAAAAGAATGTTGGAAAATTGGAGGACAAAAATAATACCCACATAATATTCACAGTTAAAGTCTCCTGACATGGATTGATGTGACAAGAATATCACTGAATTTCTTACCTGCAAACTAGGGAATTTAGATAAATTAACAGTTATGAGTTTAGATTTTACATTTGGCGTATGACACGGAAATATCCCTTTATTAATGCTAGCTCTATCAAAGTTATTTAATGCAAATACTCGTAGATCCAGACAAAATCTACTATCCCGTCCATTAGTAGTTCAGTCATGAAGACTAGACAAATTTTATTTTCGTTATACTCATAATCTGTTCTCTGGATGGTGTACGCACATATTCGTTATAATATTATTGTATGTCACAAAATTATTACATTGACGCACTAGTTAACAAGTACAAATGAAGAAATAACGAAAAATTAATAGTAACATGTGAAATGCGATCCCCAACTCGCATGCCCAGCGTGGGTACTATGAGCGAAAATTCATAGGAGGCCTGTGTCCAGCAGTGGTTTTGACAGGTTGATGATGATGCCGATCCATAATTACATACCTATATATTATGTTATCCGGATTTTACATATTTCTATATTAGGTATTAATTGAGTCCATTTTATTTGTAAATTTGTAGTTTCAATTTGCTACAAACTCGAACGAATGCATCTACATTTAGATATAGTAGTTTAATTATAGGAAAACATTTTCGACTTTATCCAGTTTAAAACTAAATATTTCTAATTTGGAACAACGAAACGTCCAGTTCACAGACCCATTTCAGGAAACAAAAACTAACTTTTCAGTTGTAAAGCGAAGTTTTCAACACCTTCTGGCCGAGCGTGAAGATAACGCCCGTGGATATGTGACACACGGGCGTCAAGTTCCTTCAGCACCACTTGTTCATGAAGAAAGAAAACATTTTAGTCATAATAGTGTAAAGCTAGCTTTATGTGCGAATTATCTGTTGAATAATATGTATCATTACTTATGTCATAGTGAATAAAATAATTCATAACTATAGTTGATTAATATATTATATGGATATTTCAATATAACGTACTTCTTTTTAGCGTGGATAATAGGATTTCAGAGTTTAAGTAGTAATTCGATGTTTCATTGTCGAGGTTACGATATCCTGTTACAAATTGTACAGATAAAACATACTTACAGTAACTGATATCTGTGTACTAATATAATCGAAAATTGATTAAAGTTTAATATACCCACATTTCTCAATATCAATTGCCATTTCTTGACCGGTCAACATTACCCATAAATGTATGTTGAGTTTGTTTTAATAGATCAAGTTATATTTATTTTAATAATTAAAAAAAAATATATTATAAACTAAAATTTAGTTAAATCTAAGTTTAATATATACGTTAAATGAATCTATGTATAAATGTACAATAATAATATGTTATACTAATATATGAACACTATATACAAAAGATAAAACAGTCACCATCAAACTTTAACTAACTAAATATAGGCATAAAGCGGGCATACATTAAAGTCTTAATACTGACTCCAGGTAATCTTAAACTTAACCACTTCGAAACTTAAGCGCTTAAAGATTTTACTTCTATAAAAAAATTTAGCCGCTAACAAAACGTTTTGCTTGTTCGATATCCGCTAGGCCCGTGTGGGTTTTAGCCACCAAGGAATTTTCCTCTGAACTGCATTCAGGGATCACCCAACCGGACTAGAGTCGACCAAACTCTGGATAAGTCGTTAGATTTTACAACTTATATCGTCCTGTTTGCGGGCAGTTACATTAGATTTTCTGATATTTCACACTACGAGTTGGTGAGCGATATAGGATTTTATTACCATTAGTATTTTTTTCACAAAACTAATGTGTGTATGTATACTATATAGGAATAATACAAGGATATGCATTTGATACTATGCTACGAGTACCAATGTTTACTTGCTGGAACGGTAAATGAAATATAATTGGGAAACGTTAAAAGTCTAACGATTCATTTATGAATTTTTAAATCAACAGTCGGCCTATTGTGTTTCCTTCCTGATTACGAAGTGGTCACATTTTCGGTGTTTGAAGTTAAGGATGTCAGATAAGATCCATAGTATGATTGTCGTTAAAAATAATACTCTGGTGTAAAGAAACGCTTTTGTAAAAGAAAATTGATTATATTTCAGTGGGAGCGTTTATTGTCACACTTACACCCATAATCCCATATCTTCAAAATGTTAAAGGAAATCTTAGAAGTTGTAGAGATCTTTAAATATTTGGTAAGTAGTTTTTTTAATTTCATTTGTTTTTATCTTATTGAACACTGAGTCAAACACGTCCATTACAATCAACACTGAATAAACCATTAAATTTTATAACACTCTTTTGTGGTGAACGTTACATTCTGTTCAGACTGAAATGTTGAAAGTTTAATTTGTTTTTGAAAGTGTTCTTAGCGCTTTCAATGATCCTGAATAGCATTCTATTTATAAAATAGATATTGAAAACGAAGATAAATATTGGATAACGAAGTAAATTGTGCTTATGAAAAATTTCAAGATTTTCTGAAATTTCTTTATCATTGACGTAATATCAACGTTCATTAGTGTCATCATTAACATAAAACTTTTTATCCGTTCTCTTTCGAATATGGATGACTCATTACTGAATAAAATGAGGTAAGGACTTATCAATTTGCATACCATATCACACTGTATAACTACGGATATGCAGATTTTACATACTTCTGGAAAATTACAAGAAGTACAGATAGTGAAAACATGGTCTTGTTCAATACAATTCGCTTCTCGCAATAGATACGAGGGCCCGAATAGCAATAGAAAATCTCTTGAACCAATACAATATCACTTTACGATACACATGAAATCGAATGTACTATCGCGTTCACCAGTGTATTTGATCTCGGATGTAGGAAACACAAATAGATTTTAAGTGTAGCTGCTCTGTATTTTATGGCAGGTACTATCTTCTCGAAAAGTGTCTCTATATTGATACAGCTTGAGAACATCAGGATTTGTGTCAAATGTGTCAGTATTTGGGCTGGTACTTGATGGCTGGTTAATACTTCCGCAAGAATTTTACTAAATTTAATCTTCGGCTAATGTTACTAAGTTATTTAGTTGATGATTTTCGTTTTCTGTGTAAGGTCTTAGATATAAAGAAGAATAAAATATTCTTCAAAAAAATGAAAACAGGACTTCCTTACAACAAAAAAGCTGGGATAACCAGATATTTTACCGTTCAGCCTCTCACTCCAGGGTCATGCGTATAACCCTGCGTTCACATCCATTTTGCGATTAAATATTACTTGCTGTAACGGCGAAAGAGAACATCGTGAAGAAAGCTTTAGAAAGAGAGAGGCATCTCTCTCTAAGGCGAGTGAAGACTGCCGACATACACTTGGCCACGTGGAAGCCTACATCTTAACCCTTCTCATTCAGCCCTTCGTACTCTGTAATACTCAATCTATTATCCTGAGAGAAGATCCTTGTCCAACAGAAGAACCATAATAGAGCTGACGGTGATGAATACTTACCATAAATTATTCTACCGACAAGCATTGTGTACTATTTTGTCGCAGTATTTTCCAAAAGTAATATCCTGACCCCGCACTAACTAAAACGGTTGTCGTCTGCCACACAATTCGGTTGTCGCGATACATACCAATGCTCGAATGTCAATAGACAAACCGTAGTATTACGATATCATATTACGATACTCGATAAATTTTTATGTTGTATGTATGTTTATTTGTATGTAGTTATATTTTTATCTGTTATGTATTCCGGGATTTGATCTAGGATTTCATCAAAATTTATTATCGTTTGCTAATTGATTTTGAATCTAATTTGGCATTATTATATTATTTTATTTTCATGTTATTTGCCTGTTCGTGATGAGAGCATGTTCGTAAAAGCAATCAATTAAAATCCCTTTTAATATTCTAATAATAAATGTTTTATTATTAAGCATATATCTCTAGATATAAATGATATCCAGTATTTGTTTGTATATCTGAACTTGATATCAATTGAATTCAGTAGAAATTATATTATAATCTAATAATACATTGCTGATGCCAGTACTGTGATAATTTTTCCCAAGTTGTCAAGAGATGGCGTTATACGCATTTTTAACTTGTTACTTTTAAAAATTATCCATCTATGTGAATCTGGCATAAGACTATAGAAATGAGAATGTTGAAGGCAGTTGGTATTATAAGTTGTTAATAAGACTCTTATTTTGTTTTATTAGGTATAAGCACTGGACAAAACAGTAAGGTAAGTGCACATTAGTATATGTAAAAGATCAGTTAAAAGTACAAAATTTCAAACGTACAACACTATTTAAAGAGAAAATTCTTCGTTACTATTCTAACACTCTAGATACACGTATACTATCAGGTTAGGTGTTAGGTTTCAGAGATTCTTACCGGTTTTGAAGACTTGTCCGTTTGAGGGAAAAAGTAATAATAATAAATTTATCATAATCAAAATCGGAAAATCACCAGCAACTGGCTTACAATCATTAAATCTCCTTGAAAACGGGCTAACGAGTGGGAGCATGCGAGTCGCTCGTTTATTAGTAACGCTCTAATGAGGTGTACCGTGTATAACTTCATTTCTACGTCAAGCTTTTTGTTCTTAGCAAAATAAGAACAATAATAACGTCATGTTGATAATATAATTTTCTTTCCTTCAATAATAAAAGTAATATTGGGTGGGAACAAGTTTAATTGAAAATTTCGTTAGCGCTTCGTTAATTAAATATCGTTTTGTATTTTTATAGTTTCTCGTTCTTGAGAACTTCAATTATTGAATTTAGAGAATTAAATTTATTGAAGCGAACAGTGATTTAACAAATATAGTTTTCTACCGCTCTTGTTATTTCTTTTATATTTCTAGCCACATCATTCTTGTGTTGAAAGATATAGAACTAGGTAAGTAGTCCTCTGACATCGGCTCTGTTAAGTTTCAACTTCAACTTAGCGGCCTCAGGATCAAATCTGAGATCAAGATTAAACCTACCTCCGCTAACGGAGTTACCTAGAGATTTAGCTAGTTCTAGTTTTCTTATTATAGTCTTGATAGTAAGGAGCCCACTAGATATAGACACCGAATTAATTAATTTGGTATAAAAGAAGACTTCTTACACCTGTTTTAATGCCCAGGCTTAACATGCCAATGGTTTCATCAATAAAAATATTCAAATTCAATTTTGATTTAATCTGTTGAAGTTGAATTTCGCGCGAACTAAAACAAAGAAGCAACGCAACTGCCACGCTTATAAATTCAGTAACTTCGAGCACAACGGAACTTAATACAACTTGGCCCGTTATATTTCTGGGCGGAAAATTCAATTTTTCCGTTTCACTGCTATAACGGAAAACCATAGAATTTACAATTCTTTTGCCCAATATTTTGTAATATATTTTAATCGAATATTATAATACGAGTACAGTCGTCATTTTATTACCGCTATTGAAATTGTTATCCATTAATGATTGAACGATTAACTCAACTTTTTAAACGGTTTGTTTCTTTTTTATTTATTGTTCATACTGCAGGTACATTTCCTTCAACCTTTAAAGGTTTTTATATCATATCCAATTAATTGAATGTTGAACTTAAGAATTTCTGGATAAGTAGGTACTAAACGAAAACCAATATCTTCTGTTTACTTCGGTTATTTTACATCAATGGTATAACACATTCGCCACGTCAGTAAAGGTTTTTGTATGGCGAGATAGTATCGTCAATTATTGAATTCTTCTACAGATAAATAGATTCACCTATCAGACTTTATTTCTAGGTACAATATTAAAGTTGACCCGAAAGTTTTAGAATTAAGCTGTCCATGTCAAAAATGCTCGCAAAAAAGTAAGGCGCTCGAATCAATGAAGCGTATATTATATTTCTCGACTTCTCATTCGGTCAACGCTGACCCAGTACGGGGAAAACGTAATAACATTTCCACACGGATTTTTACATGGAGAATGGAGAAAGAACGTGACAAATCGTATACCGTGACAAATTATACACGGATGGTAAAGTGTTGGGCGCCGCGCACGAATAATTTTTGTACGAATCAAATAATACGTCGTCAGAGGACGCGTTTTGAATTGTTATCGAACTGTGTTACTATATTTAAATTGCGGCAATTGTTCACGTTTAAAAACGTAACATCACACTTGTAATCCCCGAGGGGGTAGGCAGAGGGATGTTTTACACCCCCACGTTTCAACAGTTCACCAGTTAACGTTTAATTAAGTACATAAAAAAAGTTAAAAACGCGCGTCTTTTCATAATTACTTATAACAGTTAAAATATCCATCTTGTAGGACAAGATAAACATTTTAACTGTTATTTAACAGACATTAAGTAAGCGGACATTACTTAGAGAGATGTAAGTGGAAACGACGTAAGGAAGCCTTGTCGGTTCAAACCAAATACAATCTATCTACGTATAAACAACGGCCAATTGTATATAAAGCAATAGATTGCCCGATAAAGTTTTACAAGAGACATTCCACAGCGGACTCCACATAAACCTCAAATTAATCTCCCCTCTATCGGCCTGTAACAATCCTCATTCAACATTAACGAATAAATAACAATAAAACTGGGGCAAATAAGGGGATTGCGAGGAAACGAGTAAGACTTAAGATTAATACGGAATCTATTCCCATGCGGTATCTCGGGAATAGAACCCGCATTAATTAGTCTTATCTGCGAACGAGGCTGTGCGTATAAGACATTCCTATGGGGTGTAAATCGTTAAACCAGTTTAATGTTGGCAAGTTTATAATTACCGAGACGATATTTAAACGTGTTTCCAAAGATAAGTTTGAGAATGTAATTGGTCTTTAACACGTTGATAAAATAACACTAAATTAATAATAGTAAAAGGGATTAATAACTTTAAAACGAATTTTGGAATGGAACGTGGAACTTTATACACGCTGAACTGGTTTTTAGAATTCATCTGTTCATTTCCTTGTGCCTTCCTATTAGATTCCTTACCAGTTAGACAGAGAGCACAAACTGCCCAAAATTTTAGTACAATACAATTTAATTTCTAAATAGTTCCATGACTGCGTCGTGAGTAATATCAGTATCTAACTGCAATTACAATCAGAATGAAGTATGACAGCTATTTTTAATGTGTGTAAATATTGCAATGCAATTGCGTTGCGTTAGCTCGTTAGTGCACCATTAGCGTTCCAGTTCAGACCTAGAACGTTTTAGTGCTTGATGGATGGCTCGAGCAGTTATTAGAGGTTGTTATGAACAGAACATTATTTTGTTGTCTGTCGCCCGCGGCACACTCGTCGGATACAATCTGCGCGTTTCCTTCACTACTCATAAATAACACAATTTTAATGTATTGAAACTATTAATAGTTAACTAATGACGGAAAAAGAAAGCGATATGCTTGAGGATATATCATCTTTGTAATAAAGAAACTTGTTTCTTGTCTGCGTTTGCCGCGGTTAGTAACATTTTTGTATGAAAAGCGTAAAAAAACCACGGTCGTTTGTGTCAAATTGACTGAGACACGAATGTTCTATCTCTGTCATTTTAGCGTTTTCAATTTGACAGTTTGTTGTGACGAAAAGTTTGTGTTGTAATGAGGTCGTAACTCGCGTTAACCAACATTTTTTTTTGTTTGTGATTTCAAATCAATGACGTTTTTTAATGTACATATTTATTTAACTAATGCGATGAGTAGGGAAGTTTTATTCTATGATAAATCACCAATATATGTAACAATATTTTTTTTTACAATTAATAATATATTTGTCAAAGTAACTTAGTAAATAACTGATTGTTTTTAAATATAAGTTGAAAGCATGGAGACTATGGGTGAATCTTCGAAGATATATACGCTGTCGTAGACTTTTCTAGGGGACGTTATGGGACGTACTATTCTTTATTACATTATCTTGATAGGTCTTCTTTAAAAGGCTAAAACGTTTAGCCTTTGCAGAACAGTTTATAGTCAATCTCTCTAAGGAACATACTTTTTTACTAATTAAAAATTTAAATAAGAAAAAGTTATAGTAGTATAGAATATAAATGGAATTCATTGTTTTTATTATAGTGAAAGTTGCATACCTATATATATATTAATTTCGGAGAGGTAAAATAGCATAAAAACAGACAAAAAATTTGTTTGAAGATAGTGACTTTGTTTGATACCGTTAGAGATTAGTCGTTATACGTCGATAAGTGCCGTTAAAAAATTGATAAACGTTTTATCGTTTTTAAAACTAGTTTTA
>DWME01007612.1:0-12469 GCA_018244795.1 Parelbella ahira ahira
TGTCGAAAGGACATAGAAAGTTACTTATACAGATGCACATAGATAAAAACAGGCAAATAAATCCATTATTAAAATGGCTACCCAGCCGAGAATTGAATCCCGAATCCATTGCGCTGGACATAGTAACGTAATGCGAGAACACGGACGACTAAGCTTGATTCTAGTCAATACTAGAGTCTATAATAATAACTAATGAAAATGAAATAGTCAACATGACTAACTAATAATTTTATATCCGATCCGATATTTTATGTCCGATCAATTTTAGACATATACAAGGTTCTTCATGATGAGCTCCGATGGCAGCGAGATCGCGGCGGAGACTGCATGTGCCGTAAGCCGGTACATATATAATCATGTGTATAATCACTTACGAGACATTTAATAACTAACCAGTCATTATTTCTGCGCGTAAAATGTAAATTAACTAGCGGTAACAAACCTTTTATGTGTGTGTGTTCAGCTTCTACTGGCTGTGACAATTTGATCTGAAACCAAACATAAAATAAATATGAAAACCATTGTTCTTCCCGTAATTAGTAACGTGTGTCCCATTACAGCGAAATCGAGCAATTCTCGGAATCTCGTTAGTATGAAAGTTTTCACCATATAAAAATATAAATACATGGGATCTCATCCCTAATATCTTTTGCGTTTCTATCTCAATTATCTTTTTTCGACTGGTAGGAGTTGACGAGAGACATTGTTACCTTCGACTCTTTCTGAAAAATTACTTCACACTTTTCTCTCAATGAACAAGTTATCACAAAGTTTAACGCAATCCATGATTATAATTTAAAAATTGTGTAGGTAAAATGTAATGCCTGCCTTAACTCAGGTATGTATTTACAATATACATACATAAATATTTTTGTACTATGCACCTACTATATGCTCTCTTCATCACCCATGGTCGACTGGAAGAGAATACCATTAGGCATATATACCCCCTTGTATCCCCTAGCATAAGGTGTTACAAAAATAATAAATAAATAAATATACACTTGTATTAAACCTTATAATTTAACACGTAGCTCATAATGCGCTACAGTAAACTTATATGTATAGAAACAAAGGTTAATAATGAGGGAATAAAACCCTGCTTTAGTATACTTATATTAAGAATAATACTAACTTTAAAAATATGTATACTGTTTGTATATTGTATGCCCGGTGGTATGTCAATCAATATATTTACCCCCTATTACATAGAACATACAACGTTACTGGTAAAAAGTGTGAGTATTACATTCATCTGCCTATCCCTTCGGAAAATATCGACGTGATGTTATTTTATGTTCAAATTCATATGTAATAATTATAATGAGCCATTTATAACACAAAATTACGTTTAAGACACATATCACAACTATTTTAGTAATTTGACACGAAATTATTAGTCTTAACTAGAAAACGATTACTTTCAAACTACCGACAACTTGTACACTGTACGTGCATTGTTCAGCAAATTGAATTTCATTGTTCAAAGCCCTATGCATACTCGCCTAACAGCAAAAGCTATTGGAAATTCCATAGTGACCAGTAAATACACTGAACCGACTTTCCTGTAATATTAGAAAACAAGTTAGAACCGAAACTGAGGATATACCAGATAATATATTTCCGTGTAGGTATGTATACATGCGTCTTATTACATTGTCATGCGCGGTCAGTACAGGGGTAAGCAGAGAACACCGAGTGTAAAGTAAGCCACATGCGTATTATATTTTACGCAAATATGCAACTGTACATAAAAATATTTAAATATGTCCATTAGATATGCGACAAATGAATAAGTAGATAAAAATAGATATACAAAAATGAACTAGTAAACAATGTTTAAGGTCTGTATAGTATAATATGTATAATATATACAGACTATACAGACCAGACTATAATAACTACCAATACTTATTTTGAAAAAATCGTACATATATTCAATGTAAATATATTATGCATGCACCTATTTTATTAAGAGAACGGATACCACAAAATGATGCTACAATACATATACATATTCTTTAGTCATAAACAAGTCTACCAACGAACATTTGACCAACGAAGCGGTATAGGACCCTAACCCTTCCCATTCTGAAAGGAGACCGTGTCCAATAGTGGTACAATGGAACGATTAAATATAACGTACAAGTGTTAATGATAACGGTGACGATGATGATGAAAGACTTATCCATACTATTGCTTTTACTATAACAATATAAAAGTAAATTAAAATTATCTACAGCTAATAAAACGTAGCTCAATAAACTCTATCGCCGAGTAGAAAGTTAACGAAGGAAATGATAAAGCATAAATAGAAAGAAAGAGCCTTTATCAACATCTACAATATTTGTTATTATTTATATGGATAAGTTTATTAAACAGCAAAAGATTATCAAGATGCAGATATGGATTATTTCTAACAAGATATTATTATCAACGATGAGTAATCGAACGATTAAACAGTTTAAGCAAGTAATCATCGTCTATTCTGTAGCTCCCTTTCGAGCAGTTCCATTAAATAAAACAATAGCCTTTGTTAGTAACGTTGCAAGATGCTGAAATACAAAAATTAAGTTTCATCATAAAGGACGTATGTATGTATGTATGTGTGGACATGCACTTAACGAGCTTAGAAATTAACGTACGTAACTTTAAGTCCGTAATCCTCGAATCAGTAAGCAGAGAAGAGAGAAGAATATAAATGAAATTTACGCAAAAGCGTTTGTTGAACTACTTTATTATTTATGTTACAGATATAAACAATGGTGCCAGAAAATAAACGAGTGAAAAAACTCTTGGCATTTTTAATAAAGTGTACCTGTCATATCATGACTTCGAATTACGTAAGCAATGATTATCACAAGAAAGGAAATTTTAAAATGGTTTTGAGTTCATTAAAAACTTAAAAAAACATATCCGTATTTTATTATCAGTGCGAACTATACGTTCCTATAATTATATACATAGGTTAAAATAGAAATCTTAGAACAGGATATGAACAGAGAGCTTTCATTCAAGCTTAAGTCAGAAATACGATGAAAAAATATTGATTATCTCATTCAGTAATGATAATTAATCTCCAGTGGTTCAAGGCTGTAAAGATGTCTGTACAGATAGAGTCTAATAAACGACCTACAAGACAAATCACCATTGTATCAGTAATAAAACTTAGAAGCCCATTGTCTCAAGTAACCATCGTATACTTAGTACTTAGAATTACTATATACTTCGTACTTAGACTATACTTAGTACTTAGAAACGGGTTTTTGAGCCTATCTGATTATGTTGGTCATATGTTATTTCAAACGTTGAAACGAAAATATGCTCGTATTAAATAGGATATTTTTTTATTTTTTTTTTGGTGTACACGTTTATCTGCTATAGTAACCTTTTCCAGTCACAGGTCTGCTGGAAGAGATTTCTGATGAAATGAGCAGTACCTTTGTACAGATCTTATTCCGTTCCATTTTTTACACAAAATTTGTTTGTGTAGATACATATTTACATAAATAAATATACTTGTATTATTTCGGGCACATGATATATGTACTGGATTATTTTATTCTCTAATTCGCGTTACGACTACATTAAAATTTAAAGTTAAATGTATTTGGCTATTTGTCGCACCAATGATAAGTTCCATGAAGGCGTGAACCGATTATACATAATTATATTCAGTTAAAACTGTTTATTTTCTATTTTACCTTACACATACTGAAATAAAAATATTACTGAAATAAGCCAAAATTTTTTGAATGTTATCACAGGAATTGAATAAATATTTTGCTTCAATAATTTGACATATTGATTAATTTTGCGTTCATTTCGATAATATTACTCTGATACCGTCAACTCTCGTTATATCGACAGCCAACAAATGTACCACGTTACATTAACTGATGGGAGCTTAAACATGAAATTCCACTTTCATTCAAACCAGTTCGGTTTTTGTGTGTGATTTAATAATAGCTTTTGTCATTAGGATTAAAACCGCACAATGACAGACCTATACGATTTTATCTAAGCTTTGCTGGTTGCTGGTTCATTAATTACTTCTTGACGGTATAAAAAAAAATTAAGGAATAAAGGTTATGCATTAATACAGCCTTATTTCTGATATGCAAAGTGTCTCCATTTTTAAAGGACGGTCCTAGAGCTTCTCGTTTAGAATTAATCCCATTCTGCTACGCTATCAAAAGAGTATATGACTTTTATTTAAGATTTGATCATATTAGAGTCCTATACAAAGGCAAAAGTGCAAATACCTTGCCTAATTTAACAGACCCTTTGTAATATAAAACGCGCCGTAGTAACAAATTCTACAATAATAAAGTTAGATAATACAAAATTATAAATGGGAACACAAAAGATAGAATAAGACCTATTGTGCGTAGATGTTACGAACATCGTTTTGTTACGTAGCGCAAACGGCAAGGTTTGAACTACAAAAACACGATGTACGGGTTTCCAAACAAAACTCCACGGAGCGTCCGTCGAGTTGCGTACTTCGAGCCCATTAAGAGCGTTGACGGAAGATCTCGACGTACGTTCGTCAGTTTTGAAGTTAACGCTCCAACAAAGCCCTCTAATGATCTCTTTGTCAGTCAGCCGTCTGACCGTCGTCAGCGGAGGGCTGCACGGTAAAGCGTGTTATAGCACTGTACGTAAATGATAGACGCGTTTAAAGGATTTTTTGTACTGTGTCTGCGTAAAAGAACGACGTGAAATAAGTACCCGACTTTTTTTACTAAATTTGAAAAAAAAAGAAACAATTCTTTACAAATACTCGTTTAAAATTAAACGTCACTTGCGGTAATAACGGTGGAAGAAATCATCGTGAGGAAATCTGCACTCCTAAGAGTTCAGAGAAAAAATCTTCTCTAAGGCATGTGAACTCTGCCAACACGCACTTGGCCAGCGTGGCTAACTATGGCCTTAACCCTCTCGTTATGAGAAAAGACCCGTGTCCAATAATGGAACAATAAAAAAAAACAAAAGAATATCACACACAAATGCATATTTTTCAAATCTTATATCTGTTTAGAGCGCAATAAAAACTCCACATACATATGACTACATATTTATTTCCACTGAAGAGCGGACAAAGTTCCCTAAGCCTTAGTAAGTATCCATAAGACTGCTTCCTACAACATTTACACAGTTTGTACGATATCTATTTAACGACACAATATATTAAAAACGTGATCTCGCTCAGCACAAGCTCAGTAGGCCACGGTGCCCTCTCTCGGCGATTTCACTTCCTTTCGATGTTATTAAAGGGGACCATGAGCAATAAACAACGTATACTTCCCGGTTTCGATGTATTTTATAGACCACATTTCATCAAATTCTGCTATTGACGTACTCATAATAAATTTATTGAATATTAGAATAATCTTGGAAATATATGTATATAGGCTGTTCTACATTACACTGTAATTTTAAGAAATCAAATATTATTAAGTATGTGCATAATGGACCTACGAACATGACGTTGTACATAAAACAAAAGCCATTATACATTAATGCCTGGACATTATTTCTATTTCTCCCAAATTTACACATAAATTATTATAATTACATCCCAATTATTAATTTAAGAAAAATATATTTATAAGAATATGTAGAACTGTTGTATATAATATGTATATCCAAAAAAAATATGTAATATAAATATTGACAATGAAATAAAGGCAGCAGCAACGAAAACCTATAATTGAATCCCAATAGATCGGGTTTCCCGACGGTAAAGGTCAAAGAAAGAAGTTCAAATTAAAATATACGATTAGGGGCAGGTATTACTGCGAGAGAGAAGTGGAGAAGTAAGAAGTAAGCGTATTAATCCGCTTTATCTAGCCTTCCCAGCAGACTGAATATCTGACTCATATATTTCAACAATATTTTTATGGAACAACTTAACTGATGACTTAACAACATACGTATACATATATACTCTACGTAATTCATAGCTTGAAATTCCTAGTAATAGCTTGGAGTCTAAATATGTGTCCGGTGTAAACCATTAGAGTCCACCCTTAATCCATGGAGGAATGTATAACGGAACAGGTGAAACCCAGGCGTGTACTACATTCCTTTGTCTACCCCTTTGAATAGTTACAGGCGTGATTTAATGTTACAAATTATTTACAAAATAAACTATGTTAACGTAAAGTTTTATAATGTTTTCGCATTTTATCTCTATTGGTGCAAACCTCGCTTTTAAAGAACATACGAGTAGAAGTCTACGGAATCCCAGAAACGGTTTATCTCCGGTCTTTTCAACGGTCACCTCCTTTCAACGATTCAGTGTTAAATCGACGACTTAAACCAACTTTAGACCTGCACCAATGAATTCTGTTTTCTCTAAAATTATTTTACGAGTCACTATAGTGGTTTTCTAGTGAAATTTCAGGGATTATTTTTGACACAAATGTAATGTTATGTATGTAGAATATTTTAGTACAAAAAGGGTTGTAGATCGTATTTTATTTACGTATTTTAATTCCAACAGAAGAACAGCAGTTAAGGTGCAGAAATGAATAAAAGACAATCTATATTTTTTTCTTCTTACTTATTTGACACATCTTCAAAATTTTATTTGTACACGGATATCCTCTCAGCAGAAGAAGTGTTAAAACGAAAGTCGACCATGTGGGCCAAATGAATGTCAAGATTTTTACCGCCTATTACTTGAAGTATAGGCAGGCACGTCAAGTGTTCTCCGAATTCGTACAATTGTTTCGGAAATTATTCCTATCGAAAATTCCTAGAATAGTATTCGTATGTAATTAATGCACAATAAATTTAATTCAGTTCAATAATAAATCGATACCTGATATTGTTATTATTGTATTTTTAAGTGTAATCAAGGCCACTTGATTTTAGGTACTCGTTGCTATTGGTGAACATGGATCATAATTGCAAAGTCAAAAGATTTACTAGTTTACCAAATATAAATTAGAAATGCGCTTTCACCCCTTATCCGGTAACAATTCACATTCCGATTCACAACCTTAATACACACATCGGATATATTGATTTCAGACTACTTATCCTTTGTATCTCAAGTTTTATATCAAATATCACACAGCTAAGTAATCAGATAACTGAACACTAATATTCTCTCATAGAAACTGAACAGAACGGCAAGACCTACTCTTCCACGGCTTCCACGTACTCATAGAATCGATTGTATCGAAAGTTTAGACAAAACAATGGCCGAGTTCAAGAAATAAATTGGAATGAGTGTTCAAAGTTGTTTTGTTCGTCTTCCCTACTTCGACGACATCGCTCCAGTATTTAATGTTCTTTGTCTCGTTGTACACGACTTGTTCTCGAAATAACAGAGTATTGTTTAATAAAAAGGTTACCGTTTTGAGCAGTAGTCGCAGATGGAATAAATGCACTTCGGCTGATCGTAGATGATGTCCAGCAAGCCGAAAACTTAAGAATAAAGGTAATAATGTTATACTTGTAAGATCAAATTCAGAATATAAACTTTTTTCATACATAGTCATTGTTAAATATAATGAAATGGAGTGACATCTATCTGCAATTCGGAAAAGCCAATGATTCATTGCATCTAACTACCAAACTAACAAACACGATCAAAAAAACACTGACTTCTGTTTAGGACCCATGTAATTCCGAAAGTAATTCTGATACTAGATACTATATTTTACGACACACTGACGACGACTGACGATTTTAAATACTGTTTATATGTGCGTAGCCTTACATTGAAAGATTATATTAAAACTAGACCGTATCAAAGACATTAATACAAATATTGTGTTTTATCATATTTTCAATTCACTTGTTAGGATATGTATAACTTGACATTGGTATTTATCTAGTCAACCTTTGTATAAATTATACATCGTCTTAAGCAACAATTGATATTCCAGCGTTGTAAGTAAATATTACAACACAGCTTGTAAAATCTGTAAGTTATTATATAATAGTAATACTATGTGTCAGTATAAATTTCAGCTTGCCATACCAACGGAATTTACCGGATATGAGTCCCTGAGCGGCACGTCTGAGGCAGAGTTGTTAGATGTTAGATACGTTTATCAAATGAAGGATCGCTTTTATAATAAAGGAAAACGTCACGAAAGTAGCAGCGCATCTTGACGTCTTACATGTTTTAGACAGCATGTGACGTTTGACAACACGAGTGGCGTTGTCTGTAACCTATATGACCATATCGACCGTTTTCATTTTAAGACAAGATCCATGTCACTAACAATGTAACGGTGAAAAATAATTTACGATGACGATGATAACGATGATAATGATAATGAGGATGGATAATGATAATAATATAAGGATGTCAACATTATCGTTATAGATAATGTCGCCATTATAATTTTATATAATGACGACATTCTCAATTTCATTCTCCGTCCCTTACTCTACGAAAATCCACAACCGTGTTTATGTAATATTAGTACATTGTGCGCTCTCAAAATCCTCGTTGCCATGGCATTCGTTTTATAACGACGCTTGAGAGGGATGAAAGAGCCTCCAATTTGATATCGTTAACCTTCACAACCATCTATATCTAATACTTTTTGACGTTCATTGAAAACATACATTTATATCTAATACATTTTGACGTTCGGTATCAGCATTCCAACTAACAATGACAAATAATTCATTTATTTTCGAAACTTTTAAGTTCTAGACAGAAGAAAATTGTAACAAATTCCCTTTTATTTTTGTACTACCATCTAGTTTTTACTTCTACTAGTTGTTCGCCTTCGTCGATATTTCTATCGCGTTCAGAACTCTAGCTAAACAAGCTTAAGTCGGTTCAGATGTACAAGAAATACGATATTACGATAAATTTCTTGTTGGTCCAAAGTTAACGTTTTTCATTAGTTATTATATAACTACTTCTATAAATGGAACATTCCACCAGATTCCAGAAACTGATTGGAAATATTATAAAGGTATACAAAATATTTATATATGTATGTATACATATATATATGTATGTGAGTGTATTTGTATACACGTTCATATCTAAGAATGCGTGAATAAGCGCACAGCACAATGCGAGCGTTAAAATTATGAGTATCAATGTGAAATGCATTAAAAAGAGATTTATAATGCTATCAACAGATCAAAGTGATATAACGTACAATTTACCATTTATCTACACATTTCTGAACATTCACTCGCTTTTCAAATACAGATTTAATAGAGACGATTTCTCTCCGTCAATCTAGAGTTTGACAGACGTCGACATATTTTACAGAAATGCCTGGAAACTGCGCATTAGGAACAACATTTATCGCTTTATTCGTTTTAGAAAAATCACAGCCGCGCTATTCATTCCTTCATGAGTTAATGTTTTCATTAATTATATCAGTAATTATTCTTTTTAAAATACAACTTCTTTTTATATTCATATTTTGTACCTGCATTCATTTAACAAAAAGAAATTATCATAAAATATATATAATATGTCAGAAATAGTTTTTCTACAGCTTTTTAATTAAAAAATTCCCGTAAACTTTATTTACTATACACCTACCCTGTTCCCCGTTTAATTAAACGGGGGTTTTAATTAAAAATATAATTAAAAGATAAAAAATATCCAACGTATCTAAATTTCTTTGCTCTTAAGAATAAAGAAGAGAGAAAAATAAGATCACAAACGATTATCCGGTATAAGAATTCTAGATTAAAATTCATACCTCTCTATTTAAATTGCCTTTCCAGCTAAGAGACGCTTTGCGCCAGTCGGCTAAGCTTTATTGAATATGTATAAAATGTCTGAACACTGAGCAAGAAGTAAGAAATAAAGTAATGATGCATTATTTGTTAAATACCTTTTTATATATTCACGACCCACTGAATAAGAAACTACTAAAACCAAAGAGCTGTATCTAATTATTATTATTGTTATATCACTCTAGGTTCCTTACGGGGTAGGCAGAGAGCACCGAGTGCTAAATATGTCTATCCTTACAGACCTAACGTGCTTTAATAATAATGTCGATAATAAACTAGCCTTGATAATTTCTTAAATTGTAAAAAGACAAGACATGTTAGATTAGTAACGACCGTAATAAAAGTACTGAGAAGCGTTTTAAAAATTCATACCTGTCCGTTTAAATTACTACACAATATTATGCCATCTTCAGCTAAGTGATATCGAATATAAATGTTTTGTTGACGTAATGAAAATTGAAAGGCATTTTATATTATTTATATTTAAACGTATGGAAGATTTAGGGCTATGTATGTCATCGTTGAAATGCCTAAATATCACGTTTTATAAAAAGGTATTCAAAATCAAACTAGATTGTTTTTTTTTTCCTAAAATTGTAACCCTCTCATTTTTCTCATTGTGTATATGCCGCTTCTGGGTTTCCATGAAAGGATCTCAATTTTCAAACTGTTTCCTATAAATTTAATCAAACATACTGTTAGCCGTGCAGGGACGCGCCATAGAAGAACATGTAATGCGATACCGTGTTTCTGCGTTGTAGAATTAATATTAAAGAGATAGTTTTGAAGGTAACTGCCTCGTTAACCTTTGTAGTAAACCCCTTTGAACCAAATTCCTATTTTATGATCAAAATATTGTATCTAGAATTTAAATTAAATCTAGGACTTACTATTTGTATATACCGGTAAGATACCCGGTAATGGATTCCATACTACCGGCTAATAATATATTTCTTAAAAAGTACATGTACGAACTTGTGCATTACAGGTTGCCTATAAACTTTAAAGATCATTAAACCTTTATTTATGTTTAATAGCGAGCAGTAAAATAACTTTTCAATACATTCTTGATAAAACTTAAACCCCGTAGAAAGCGCTTTCAAAGGAAATTTTAAATTACTAGCCTCTATCTTACTTTTACAGTGATCCACTTACAACCAGTTATTGCCTACGGTGACTTTTTTCGCGCGAAACTCCAAACCGCCTACGATATTTCATTGATTATTTTCTTTTAGGGGTTGATTTATGATCGCTGTTGTTATTAACATCACCTTTTCTCAGACTTGAGATTATCTTCGTACTAAAATTTAAAGAAATCAGTTCGGCGATTTTGTAGTGAAAATGGACGGGCTAATTGCTGTCGCATGCATAAGACGAATTTTATGTCTATTAGTTAACCTAACATTTAACATCAAGACTTTATGTTTGTTTTATCGAATTTTATGTTTATTGGGTACAGTGATATTAAAAATATATTTATCGAATCCACATTGCCTTGGTTGGCTAAACAAGCTCTGCTAATAAACTGGACATCTAGTGTGCCAGTTTATTTGATATTTCCAGAAAAAAACCTACTAATGAACTTCAGCGATGGAGTTTTCCAGAAAAGCGGATTTAAAATCGATTGATACGTACCAGATCTTCAACCTCAATGTAGAACACAGTATTGTTCGTAAACAAGTGTTTACAATACTTCATAATTTATTCGTGGCGAAATTAATTTAGTCAAACATAAACATTTAATTGAAAGCTTCGCGAGAGCCCTTACAACGTTATGAATTATGTTTCTATAGAAATTATTGAGTTTCGTAACAAGAGCTTAGCAAGAGGCTTAAAAGTCATGTATAAAATGAATAAATTTCATCATTCGTTATTAATACGAAAATTAATCTAAAGCGATGAAAACGCTGTCGAAACTTAGTATCCTTCTTCGTTGGTCATTCTTATCAAATTGGCTACAGTCGATGGTGTATTCGATAGGCCTTCAAAGTCGTCCTTTTCCTTGACAAGAATCACTTCCATTAGGACATTTTCCTCCTTTTCACAGTCCATACAATCGCCGGGTCCACAGTAAGTACCATGATGGACTCAGCTGATTTTTATAAAAACCTTCCAATTGGTGGGTCTACGGCCTTGTAAGCTTCTACCTATCTTTAGAATGCACATGTCTTCATAGAATTTTTATTGTATAACACAATGGCCTAGCGGTTTAGATTTAATTCTTTCGAATGAAGCTTTATGCAGAAAGTTATGTACCTATATCTTTAACGTCTCTAAGAAATCCGCACTTCAAAAACTGCTCCGTAATATTCGCCAAAATATATGAATAGAATGAAACCGCATTTACGTTCACCTCATTTCATATTCCGCAGTCATATTTTGCGTGATCAATAATCTGCAATCGTATCTGAATCATTCTCTTCACAATCACGGAGTTATTTAGTAAAAACGTAACATCACATCTGTAATCCCGGAAGGAGTAGACAGAGGAGTGTAACACCCTTCCACGTTGCGTTTACGTCCCACAATGAAATAGATGGTGATCCTATTATCATACATATCAACGGCACAGGGTTATTTAATAAATCGACCTCTATTAAGAAAATCGGAAAGAAAAGAGCCCACCATGTGCAAAATAAGAACACATCGCGCAACGTGAAAAGCAAATTGGTTGTCAGTGGCATCAAGTACGAATACGGCTCGGCGGGGCCTTTTGTTCTCAATG
>DWME01007613.1:0-12468 GCA_018244795.1 Parelbella ahira ahira
GATGCTGGTGTTGCCTTTATGCGACATATTTTTGATGCTTGGGAGTATGCACATGATGCCCTTAGCATTTTCTGTGATTTATTCAAAGCATTTGACTATGTAGAAATATAACTCTGTTGTTAAAGTCAGAGCCTTATGATGTACGGGGAATATATCTTAAATTGCTTAGTTCCTACTTAGCAAATAGATTACAAAGAGTCCAAGTAAAAGGATTCAAATCTTCGAGCTCCTGTGTGAAGATAGGCGTTCCTCAAGGCTCTATTCTAGGTCCGTTTTTGTTTTAGTGTATTTAAACGATCTATCTTTCTCAATACAAGATGTATGTAATATTCTGTTACTTGCGGACGACACATGTTTGGTATTTCAAGTAAAAAGACAAACCAAAGATACAAATGACGTAAATGTTTGAATCGCTGTTAACGCTTACAGCCGTTTATTACCATCGCGTCATTGATCTTAAATAAGTTACAGTAGCTTTAAGCTCTTTATGGTTTAATTGACAATTATGTGTTGAAAACAGTTTGCTTTAGCGCTTGTGGTACACATTGGCAACGTGCCAAATATTACACTAATTTTGATGACCATAGAGCACAGTGTTGTTTTTTGTTTCAAGTTTAAGTTCAATGACACTATAATGAGATTACACGTGGTTTAGTTTTTATGTTATTTTTTGTGCTATTCGGAAAATTTTCGGCTAGTAATAATAGCAGCAGAGTTATTGCAATATACTTGGTGTCAGTAAATATATTGCCTGCAACATATGGCATCTATTACCGCGATATTCTTTCTAAAGTATGACGCACATTGCAACGCAAACATAAATATAGTTTCCAAAAAAATATCAAAATTTTAAACAATAATTTTGTAGAAGAGTTTATCTTTAAGCGTTATATTCAAGGTTCCTTGTTTGAAAGTATCTTAATTACGTAGCTATATTAATTGATCTGATCTTTGCCTGGAGGCAATTGGAACGAAGATCGCAATCGGTCAAGCGAAAGGTGCCTTATTAAGCAAGGAATACAAATTTGGAAACAGCAAAATAAAGATCATTGTACAAAGTTTATTTTGTATTATCTTTCATATCGATTAGGTTATCTGACGGAATGAAAATAACGAGATATACGTGAATAAGTCCTTTTCTGATTACAGTAATAAGGATAAACTTCCAGAAAAGAAATAATTTTGATCAGGAATGTTAAGTCAGTATCTCTATTTATTTTTTGTAAATTCGTAAAAAAATAAAAGTAATATAAAAATGTACAAATGCTAGTAATATTAAAATTTTAGACATTTTAATCTCAATCAAGTTAGTTATAAAATTAAGCGCTAAAAACGTTCTTTTTAGATTTCAATCTTAAATTGTATATTCACTTGAAGTAGCAATAATTCAGTATTCTACTAGGTATGTAGTTTATCTAAAACTTATCGGTAACTATTTCGTACTGAACATGGTCTGATGCAAGGCAGGGCCGCGTAGTCAGATCGAACAACTGTGCAAAAAATGGGCCGGCGTAAACACACAATTCTATGAACTGAACATAATAAGGGAACTTAAAAATAACTCAAAAACGTTTATTGCCGAAACCATTCGAAGTGTACAAACAAAGGTGAACAAGTGGCATTTGGACAGTGGCGTTGCTCAAATGCCTTGCGATTCGCCGGCGCCGACGTGAAATGCCACCCGCCGTTTAGTTTTTAGGACTTTCATTTAAATGTCGTGGGATGGCAACACCGATCTATATTGTAGGCGTGTACGTTCAGTGCGTAAGCGTCTTGGAAACCTTAAGAATGTTGCTACAGAATCGCATGCTGACAATAGCCAAATATGACAGACCCATTTCCACTGAAAAATCTTTGTATATTTGTTACAATACAATATTTGTGTTTGTATTTGATGGAAGCGTTGGAGTTGATCACTCATGTTATCGAGATCAGTGGTGTGCTGTTGGAGAGTTCTGTGTCCAACAAAGGACGATGACGAACTGATAATGATGATGATGATTATTACACATAATTATTTCCCCGATTTGAAAATCTATAAAGCACACGGAGAGAAGTTTGTAACTAATGACGCATCGAGTTATTACCAATATATTCATAATATCTGTTAGTTTAAATCTATTGAACTCGAAACAAAATCTAAACCTAAACGCTTGCCATGTGTGTACATAGAAAAATAAATGATAGTGCCAAAAAGAGTGAACGAAAAACTGAATGAGAAAAATGAACATGTGCTAATTGTCTATCTATTGTCCTATATATAGTTTATTATATTTTTTCAGTTACAGTTTTAATGGATCGCTCATATATTTAATAGTGTAGGGTCATTGCACCAACGGGCAGTCAATTAGAATGCAAGGGGATGCACAGCTATTATCTCGAGGATTTAGAATGTCTGAGAGCAGTAGTTAGCGCACAAGTGCGCTAAACTGCATTCTGCAGTCCACGCAACATTAGAATAAAGAAGAAATTTTGACATGCTACGAATAAAATGTGTAAATGAGTTAGAAGTAAACAGGTTTCGAATTTTTTATTCATCCTTATTGTTCTTATCATCATCATCTGTTTCATCATCATCATCATCATCATCATCATCATCATCATCAGCTCTTTTATTAAACCCCTCTTGGAAACGAGTCTCCTCACAGAACGAGATGAGTTAGGGAGAATGCACTTTGTAATATTACCTACTACATAATTGCATGCGCCTCGTAATATGTATTACTTTATAATTGCAGTAGAAAATGACGCTACAGAACAATGGACGTGTCATACTGAAATTCAGTATTTTTTCAAATCAAAAGTGTGTACCAAGAAATACTCTGAAATCTTTAGAAGATAACGTTGGTCCGGGGATTTCTTTCAACATGCACGTCCAATCCGGTTACCACAACAATTGCGATCACTAATTACATCGCGGTAACCGGTCAGATCATTAGTAGCCGACATTTTCCTTAAACTGGAATCGAAAGAGTCTGTCCACGACACGATGTAGACGACGACACGACACGACGACGTAGGACACGGCGTTCGATTGTTCAATCGCTGTAAAAATGATAATTCGATACGGTAGTTTTAGTCCAACTTTTGACTCTAAAACGCAAGTATTCGTAGTACCTACTAATTTTACTTGACGAGCATCGATTGATACCAAATCCTTCTGCAATGTTTGCATGTGTGATGGTATTTGAAACTTTTTATTTCACTATTAGGTATATAATTATAGATATACATATGTGTACACAGCTAATGACTGTGGAATCACATAATTAAAAGTTGTCGTTTCGTAAGAAGCATTGAAAGAAACAGTCTACGGCCTTAACCCTCTCAATATGAGAGGAGACCCATATTCCAACAGTGGAATGACAATGGGTCGATTATTATTTATTATTATTATATTGCAACGCATCTAAGAAGTATAAGAAAATAATTTAAGCTGGTATCACACTAAACAGTGTCGATGTGCGTTGTAAAGACATTCAAAACAATATTAAGGCGAGCGCACACTAACAGCTTTATCGGAATCTGTACTCGTTTGGACGTCAGTGCGGAAGTCGTTGCATTTTACGACAAACAAAATGGCCGCCAGCGTGCAAGTTGGCTCGCAACGCGCGTTCATTGAATCTCACTTCCCTTCAAGTGAAATAAATGGCTAATTATATTTTATTCTATTTCGTTTATCTGTATGTTCATTTGACGAGTATTTATTATTACTACATCGTCATCTTAGGTCGCTTCGGCAGTAGGCAGAGAGCATCGCTGGTACACACATGCGCGGTTCGAAGTCTTCGGACTCTTCCACAAGCCAGTCGGTTTATTAACGTGTATAAGATCCCAGGTGCGCTAGCCAGCCCGTCGCCACTCATGTGTACACCTAAAACACCATTACACTTTTCACCGCGCGTAATGGCGCCTTCGGTGATTCACTGCGATTGCCACGATTGAGATAACGACGCGCGACACATTGCCAGAAAGGACGACGCACGGTTTCTGTGGCGTAAATTGCGTTGACTTTTTTCGGTTGAGGTTTATTTTAATTGTGTTTATGCATCACATGTGCGTATCATTAATTAAAAATGTTGTGTGTTATAACCTGGTACTTCTAATAAAGTTGATTAAATAAGTATTGGCTTAATTCACGTATGTGTTTTCGTGAGGGGCTGACTAGTTTCAGACATATACGAAGTGCTTCTTTATGATGATATCTTTATGATAAAAGAAATTGAATTAAATAATAATAATTTGTAATTTATAATTTAATTTGTAATTTGTACTAACATTAGGTATAAGATTTCAACTAATACTATGGATTGTTAAAAAAAGGAGTCCGAAATAAAGATTATTATTATTATATTATTATGAGCTCTCTTAGATTGTAGCGAGATCGCGACGGAGAGTGCAATTAAATTCACATAAAATAAATTGTTGATCGTACATCGTATACAAAGTAAGAGATAGGTGTATGTATAGGAAATGGTATCTATGGAGCTGGTACTGAGATTATGCTCGAAGTTAGTTCATACTTTGCTTATACCGTAAATCGTACAGATATAATAATAATATCATTAAGTCTTAAGTATCAAATGTTGGAGCTGATTTTCAGATTAAATGTAAAATGCATATCAAAATTTAATAGGGTTGTTTGTTGATAAACAACGTGTTGACGTTGCACAAATAGAATATCATTTCACGGTTTCAATAAAACTGGTTTCAAGCTATTCTTTTTGTTTATTTTCTTGTTCAATGTTTAATTTTACTTATTTGGGATATATTTACATATATGGGATATATAGGAATGTACATATGAATGTAAATATCTAGTAGTATATATACTATTACGTTACCGACGTTTGTGTATGACAAAAGCGATAATAGAAGCGTCTCACATATTATGTAATGCATATTAGGTACTCGGTATTCTCTGTCTACCCCGTAAAATATGTGGCATGAAGTTATAATAATAATATATGAAATGAAAACTGACAGACTGTATTTATTATTAACGATATTTGATGACTGTTTTACACGTTCCTAAAATGGTTCATATTTTGCTAATTGATGACAAGCTTGTGATAATTGCCTATATCGTTGATTGTTTAAATACAAATTATGATTAATACAAGTGTGAATTTTCATATACAAATAATCCGTTGCAATAATTATTATATTAGAATAAACACAATAGATTCAACAAATAAATCATTAATGTAATTTCAAACTAGCTAAGACAGGTAAACAAAAGAGTAAACGAACACAAAAATTAATTTTTATATCAGATGTTAAATCAGATAATTGAACTTTGCTCGGCTCGGCGTTCTTAACAACCATGTGTCCGCTTGTAACAAATTCTTTCACCTACATCTACGGAGACACCGCGGGTACGTACGCGGCGGTTTCCAATCCTATTGCGTTACAATAAGCGCCATTTTCGATCGTCGCGGCCGAAATTAAATTTTGCAGCGAAATCTGTCACTTTGGAAATGGAAACCGCTGTTCTGTTGTATTCCTTACAAATTGTATTCGCGAGCGTTAAAGGCCCTTGTCTGATTGAGAGTCGGAAGCGATGTACTATAGTATTTCTATATCGGCTAAGTATACGTTGGGGGATTTCACACGCTTTAGACAACATTATGAAGAATGTTTTCGGTTGTTGTGTTGTGAATTTCCTTTGTGAATGACGATGTTTTCTACGAATGTTACAGCTAATAACATTTAATCTTTAAAAAGGATATACTTAGTTTTGTAAGTAGTTGAGATCCGGTAATCAAACTCAGGACCCCCAGATAGGGGTCTGAATTCTAAGCAACTAGCTCCAACTGCTTTAAAACCTCCTTGGATACGATAAATAAATAACTGATGTTTATTGAGTTTTATATTTGTAATATCCTGTCGATAAAATTAATAATGACATGTGATATGACAGAAAAAGTCGCATTCTCGTTCTTTGTCCAACGCGTGCTTTATGTCGCGATGTATCAATTCAAAACTGATATCGATAACAGTTATATGGGCTAAGGGTGGATAATAAAATGAAAATAGATGTTATCGTTGTGGGTTTACCTGTTATTGATATTGTATCATATTATGTATTTTAACATAATATGATACAATATCAATAACGATGATGATGATGATGATGATACAATATAACCGATATAATTTGACAAAATTCATACTTCTGGGCCCGATTAGTACACAAGTAGCACATTAATTTATTTACTCTAAGCTTTTAATTTGGGATGGAGATTTTTTTTATTAATTGTAATTTTAAACGTAAATTTAAAATTAATTCTAAATGAAACTCTGTATATAAAAATAGCATAATTCTCGTTAAATAAAGTAGAAAATGTCTGTCAATTTTGCTTTCATGTTATAATAATTAATCATTGTTATTCTTTCTGCAAAATTTACTTTAACTGGCTTTGAAGTTAGGTATTTTTTATTTTCAATATTCGATTTTATATTTACTGAAGTTTAAATAAACCATATAATTTTAGAAATGAAATCATTGAAACGAAACACAATTCAATTACAAAAAAATGCCTGAATCAGTACAAATGAAATAGAAAATATTATCCTAAATAAAATACCGAGGACACGAGAGAATTCTGTCTGGAAAAAAATGATGATTCATCTTATTAATAAAATTGGTTATGTTGGAACACAAACCTGGCCACAACATTCAGTCAAATCATCATTGAGATCTGTCTCGTGAATATTCCCTCAGCACTATTATTTTATATAGGTACATAAATAAGTTAAACATAGTAATGTATCAATTTTTGTTTTTTCTTAATTTACGTTCGAACGTTTCTTAAGTTACGTTTCATAATTGTAATTGAAATGAAAAGGCAGTCAAAAGTTATCTATCGTTTTGGAATTCGTTAATATAATCTTATTGTATATATAATATATGTTTGTATGTATGTAGATAGTACAATACATAACAATATATGTATCTACATCTATAAATGTGTAGAACGTTTGCGAAAAACCATGATTTTCAAGTGGCACGGTCTCTTTAAAAAAGTTTGGAAAGAACTTCATATATTAAAATACACTATACCTGTTTAGAAATACTAGATATATTCCACCACGACCAATCGACCAATCGACCAATAAAATGTGTAAAACGATACACACGGTATAATCTTTGTTCATTGTTACACGATTCGATCAATTTGCGTCGACGCGACGTGGCCGACTTTAATTCACTTACAACGTTACTGCCGTATTTATGCGTTGTCACCAAATTTTCCGACATTTCGTCACGTTACGGTTACCGATTTTATTAATTGTCACCAATTATTCTATTCTCCATTAATGATATATAAACGATATTATTATAGGTACCACTGTACACATGTTATGCGGATGATAACTAAAATAAAATCGTTTATAATATATTATATTTAATTTTCTACAAGTCTCTGCGGCAAAAGAACAATGAACGTCGATAAAATACTTCGGTCTATACAGATAAAGACGCTTGCACTCTGTGTTCTCTGTCTACCCCTTTAAGATATCTAAATTGGTGATATAATAATAGAAACATAGTTCTTTTGGAATATATATCTTAGTGAAACTTTCGCTATGCCGCAGACGGAGGGAAATGGCGTAAGTTTGCTTACAAAGGTAAAAGAGGAGTAATATTGCCCACAAGGGTAAAAGTGGGATCATCACGATTCTCAGCACATAAAGAATCGTGAAGAAGGAAATCGGCATAGTTCCCTAGATATTTAATTAATAAATTGTGATCGAACTCTTCGAACTGGGTAGTAACGGAAAAGGGTTAATTATTTATTAACCCCCTCCTATAAAAAGGGTGGCTTGTTAATAATGATCCATTGTTTCAACGTTCAATCAACTTGTGTCAACGCGTCCCATCGTTTTGTTGGTTATTAATGGAATTTAAATTGATTTCGTTCGGGGAAGAAATAAGTGATGATCGGTATACATTTTAAATTTATTTGCTTCGTGACGATATTGAAGGCTATGCAATTGGGACTGCTACTTACTTGTCACCTTGGCATAGATGGATTTAATACAGGTTGTAGACTTGCAAACTCTGCCAACATACAATGTGGCAGCATGGCAGACTATGTGGGGCCTTACCCTTTCTCGTTTTGACAGGACCCGTGTTCAAAAGTCGAATGATAACAGCCTTGATGCTAATGATCCGATGATGATGATAAGTTGTTCGGGTGTCACATGTTAAAAACAAAGCAATCTCATTTGCTTCGCGTAAGTAGTTTTATTTTAATTTCGCTATGCTACACCCACACTGGCGGAATTTTCTCTATAATATTCATTATTCATAATGCGGCAGTGGGACGGCAGCCCATAATGCTTAACGAACAGTGAATAAGAATGCCGTTTTGATGAAAATTCACTATTTTAGTTTGTATCAAAGGAAATTAAAGTCACCTTGTGACTTTGTTTAATATTTATAATAGATTCGCCGTATATCCAACATTCACCTAGTTATGAATGTGTAGCTAATATATACATAGCTACGAGTATACGTGCGTGTATGTCGCGTACACGAGTGAAATCGTAAATTAATATAATACTGGTGACATTGAGCTGATATCCATATAAATTGTTGTACGTTTTATGTGACAGAGCCAGCATCATTAGATTATTTATTTATTTATTCCAATTATAGTTTAGACTATATCTGTCATAACTCACTTGTCGCGTTTCATAACACATGTGCCAATTCAATAGCATACTTAATGTCAATGGTCCTCGTACAAATGTCAATTTAGTAAAATTAATTAATTGAATTACGTCCAGTAATGTCAAAAAATTAAAAAGTTACAATAATAAAGACGTCATAACAATTAAAACTTTAAATAATAAAAATATCATAATAAAAAATTCATCGTCATCGTCATCAGCCTATCTCAGTCCACTGCTGGACATAGGCCTCCCCCAATGAGCGCAATCGCGCCGTGTCCTCGGCTTGTCGCATCCAGCATCTGCCTGCAGCCTTTTGCAGATCGTCATCTGCATATCTGCTGAAAAACTGATATAAGTACATATGTTCTTCAATGTGAATGTGATACTATTGTTTTGAATTAAAAGTATTACACAAATTTAATCGTACAATTACTATTAATCTTATCGTTATGTCAGATCCCTTATAGGGTAAGCGGAGGGCCGGAGGCGGGGACGTAACAAAAAAATATTTTTATCAATATAAACGTATTAAAAGATATTTCAATCAGAAAGGCTCACTACTTTAACACAGTAAAGTTCGTTGATTGGTGTACTCAAACTGGTGACCTGTTTAAATAATTTTATAATTACGTAAATATTGATAAAATATCTTTCAATGAAAACGTGCAGTACGGAATATTTAACTGGCGGTTCCGTGTTCTTATGTAAGCAATATTTTAATATTAAATAAATGTTCGATCAGATTATAATGAATAATTCATATTGATACACACCGTAATGGTAAAATATGGATTGTTTGATTTAATGTTTCGGTAAAATTTTGCTACGATTGTACTCGTATATCGAATTATGTATTTTTACAATTTCACAATTTTACAATGCACAATAAATAATTAATTTTAATATCGAATAATATGTACATAGTACGAGTAACTGATAGTTAATGGATTGATTTCAACCTGTGAAAATTTTGTATTTATGTTGTTATTTATGTTTATATGTCTGTATGTACGCTTGTTTGTTTCTAAATAATTATACGTTTTTCGCTTTTGTGTTATGTATACTAAAAAGCCTAGTAACATAATAGCCATAAACAAACATGCTATCTGAACTTAATTTGATACACAGGAGCTCAGAAAAATCCACATCTCAGATAACACTGAACACAAATTATTCTTTTGTTCCTTGTTCCTTTATTAGTGTTCTTGTTTCAACAACAGTGGCAAACATGATAATTGAGACATATTTTATAGAATAAAGTAGTAAAAGATGAGGGAATACATCAGATAATTGCCGATAAGTCGCTCAGAAGTGTTCGAGACCGGCATGTGAACGTGTATGAAGCGAGTGATGAATGTGGAAGCACGTGAGGTACTTGAGGAAAGAAATGTTTGGTGCTTGGTACTCTCTGCCTTCCCCGTATCCCATCCCTGGTGAGATGATGTGATAATAATAAAACATAATAAAACGCAGTCAAAATCCAAGCGGAAGATCGGTGTAACGCAGGAAACTTATCACGATAATATGGATTAATTAATTTCCAACCCCTTGTTCTACCCTCGTTATAAGGCTAACGACTTATAAAGATCCATTTTCCTTAAAGGCTTTTTCTTTTGACTTAATAGTCCATCATTTTGAAGCTGCTAAAAAAATTAATTTTTGCCATTCCACGATTAATATCAGACAGTAGGCGCTCGAGATCATCGCAAAGCACTTATATTTCACAGTGATTCTGAATTTCTTTGATAAGCAAAAGGCTATTTAGTATAGAGAATGTATGTATATTGATAGTCAAATTATTCGTTTTTGTGTCAGTACTACATTCGTTTAATTTAATATAGGTACATCGTTATACATCGTCTGAGAAAATAAAAAATATTTTAATTTATATTGCACCTTGGCCTCGAACTTTCTTCAATGGCACGTTATTTATCCTACTGGAGGGAACCAGCTTTTTAGAATTAAAAAGACTTCATCCTTTCCCAAAAAATTCTCTCCTCCAAGCGGCTTCAGTACAGAATCGTGGAGATTTTACAGATGGAAGCTTTTCAACTGCCCCGAAGCTTCCAAAAAGGTGCAGCGACGTTATCTAACGATGTCGGGACCGTCTATTTAGTTTGTCCACGAAGCGAAAGAAATGAAAGTTTGCCACTAGCGGTCCCATTTTTACGTGATAAAGTGGAGAATATTTCCATCATGTTCGCGTTTGTGTGAATATGTATGTTGTTTTAAAAGATTTTAGTAAATACCATTGCAGTATATGCTAAGATCAAAATTGAAAGTGAAACACGGAGCGTATAAAGAAATCTCTTTCCATCCAATATACCTTTCATGCCACGTATATAATGTACAATAAATATCCTATTCATTATACATCACAGTATTCTGACGATTAATCAGAATTACGTCGTGTTAGTCCATTCATTCGTCAAATTCGCTCATTCACCCGAGGAAATTATACGCAATTTCTCTTCAGAATGATTCTGGTTTATTGGTTCTTTCAAGATAGTTCATCTCTTCTTATATAAAAATTGTTTTTTTTGTACAAGGGAAAATGCTTTATACACTCGTTTCAAAATATTTTCACAGTTTTAAGATCGGTTCTTCTAGTTTTGGTTCATCTCTATGATATCGTTTACAAGTATTAAATAGTAGGGGGCCAAAGTTAGATCCCTATAATACTTTTAATATTAGGAATCAATTCATAATAATATATCCATAGAAACTATAACGTACATTGTCCACGTCATGGGACGCCTTACGTTCATTGTACATGGAACAATGGCGGTTTCGCCGACATAAATTAGTGGCCAACAATACTATCTGCGGGTACGTACCTATTGTCTTTGGAAACGTGTTTAGTTGTAGAAACGTAGCCCCGACCCGTAGATAGTGGTACTGGACAGTCGGTAGTCAATTTTGAATGCAAATCCTTTTAGTATCACGTTGAAAATACGACATCCAGCGTATCGGCTTCGTGAAGTATATTTCAGAATTTTATTCCTTTGTAAATTGACGAAGATCTGTTATAGGTCAGTGATTAATCTACAGTGCAAATATGTTTAACACTTTAAAAGATTTTTGCTACTACTATTCAATAGAAAGATCGCTGTTATTCGCATACCCTCTGAAGCCTACATGTAGACTTCAAACTGATATTGCACGTGTTTGCAAGCCAATATCTTCTTGTATCTAATAACAATTATCACAACAGCGGGAGATATCTGTTTCTTCTCAATCGTTCTCTAGTTTACAAAGCGTTCGATAATTACAAAAATATAATCCTCAGTTTTAATTTAACCTTTCATTTCATTAATTTATAAAGCGAAATGTGATTTTATATATTGGTCTCTACCATTGTCTCTATATTACGTGTAAAATTTGACTATTACTTTACCAATTTTAAAGCTAAATATTTTAAAAATAATTTAAAAGTTGTGATTCACAAGAGCTATAAATAAACCTATCGTTAGTTCTTTGATCTAACTTTATGGACTATGAAAGTATAAACAAGTACAGTGTACATAAAAACGTGTAAGGTCAGCAGTGGTATTTCGCGAATGTCTATGGGGACGCTGTGAAATATTTATTTTTACTTCAAATGCTCTCGATAAAGTTACCCTTTCGGTCAGTTTTGTGATAAGGTCACAATATTTATAGCTGTCCTTTCCTTAATATCCCAATAACGCTTGACATCTTTGTGCTTCCAAGAAAAATAGTAAAAATAAAACAACAGATTAAAAATATAGCAAGAAAATTTCATACTTTTTTAATAAATGACAC